>UELU01078208.1:0-12178 GCA_900490025.1 Megastigmus dorsalis
AATTTTTATTATACATATTCCCTACTAGACGCTTGAATTGCCTATACCGCATTATCGGCATATTCGGGCAAGGAAGGGATCCCTAGCGCCATCTGCTGGCAAAAGAAAACGACGACGCCGCGGCCTCGCGAGTGGTTTTCACCTCTAGACTTGTAAGTCTATGACGGTGCAACGCGCGGGCCGACGCATCGTCCGTTTCGCTCGCTACTGCTTCCAATAATTTGGAAAAATTAGGTCGCCTGTGCATGTGCGAGGATGCGGTAACGCTTCCTTATTAAAATGCCGAGAGTCCTCTTCTCCTTGATTCACGAGTAAGTACCTATATTTTTTATAATAAATATTTTTTCATGGCCCACTTGCCTATAACCCCATCTGACGCCCGCGCCCTCTGCACATCTGATGCTACCGTGCTTTTGTTCGTGCGTTCTGGCTCCGACATCCCCTTAAGAAATAATCTCTTTTTCGCGCTGAACTCGAATAGATTCCGCGTTAGGTTGTACCACGTGCATGTGATTCCAGACTTATATTTGTCTTTATGAGCAAAATCAACATTTTGGATTGCTATAGCGTTCCGTAGCGTAGTGGTTAGGATTTATGCGTCATATCCCAAAGATCCCCGGTTCGAATCCCAGTGTAAGAAAAGATTTCTTTAAGTGTTTAATTTAATTTCGAAAAATTGTGAAGCGTGCGAAAATTAATATAAAATTAATAATAAATATATAATTTAATGTATAAAACCGATTAAAATAATACAATTAAGTCGATTAAATACTATAAAATTTTGTAAATCGATTGAAACCGATTAAATATTACTTAATAACAATTTGATTTAATAGCCTTTATTATTTTTCTAATGCTTAACATTAATCTTTTTTAATCCAATATAATCCATTTAGGAATCAAAAATAATCGTTTTAAATCTGAATGTAGTTTAATGCGATCTAATGGTAGAATTTCGGAACACAATTGCGTACTAAGACGGATTATAATTTTCTTTATCGGTTTTAATCGACCATTTTCAGCAGGGTTGTATCAAACAGGCTAATACATGAATTTCAGACTTAGCGACAGATAGAAACGAAACAGACTCCTCAGATTTAATTTTTGACCAACATTCTTTAACAAAAAGCATCAATTTTAGCCATGAGTATAACAACTGTATCTCGTCTAGATAGCATAGGTAGCTAGCATAGAATAAAAGGATATATCAACGGTTGGGACGAATGAGGTTGCGTTTCGACCGTACGCTGAAAAAGGTTGCGTTTCTCCCACTCTCAAAGAAATATGCTGATACCAATACGCACAAAGAAAGGTTGCGTTTTGCCCGCGCTCGAAGAAAGGTGCTGGTTCGTTTATGCGCTGGAAAAGGTTGCGTTTCGCCCGCGCTAAAAGAAAGGTTCTACTTCGTTTACGCGCTGTAAAAGGTTGCGTTTCTTCCGTGCTCGAAGAAAGATTCTATTACATTGAGAGAAAAATAAAGTTAATTTTACCAGAAACTTCGGTACCCTGTACCGGAGCGCTGCGGTATCCAGTAAGGTGCACTTTTTTACCGGACAAAGTCTAGTGCGGTCAGCCGGAGTGTTATCACAGTTATGAATATTGATTTTTTTTAAGCGCAAGATAACGCGTTTTAAAATATAGATTAAATTGCTTTTTTTTTGTAATTAGATAAAAATATTTTTTATGAAGTATTGAGTTTTATAACCCTTTTCGGCATAGTGTAGTTTCGGCATTTTTCTGCGTATTTTGAGGTTAGAATTCATTTTTCGTTTATATTTCTAGAACTGCTCTAGCAAAAAAGACCAAATTTTTTGACATTCGTATAGGAACGAAAGTCAATTCTCCTTTAGGAAACCTTAAAATTTTTCCGTTTCGCTCTAGTCTTATCCCGAACCCATACCGAAATAATTGCGAAAAACGAATACTAATCTCAAAAAATGTGAAACAGTTTATTTATAAAAACCAAAAAATTGATTCTTCCTAGAAGAACCAAAAATTTGAACCATTTTACTAGAGCAGTTTTTAAGATAAAAGCTAATAAGGAAACCTAACTAAGCATGACTATCGGAAGATAACGAAAAGTCAATCCTCTTTTAGGAAACGTAGAATTTTTATCCGTTACGTTGTAGCTTCAACAGGTTCCGAGATAAATGCGAGACATGAGTTCTAACCTCAAAAAATGAAATTCTTGAAATGTATACTTATAAATATCGTAAACTCGATTCCTTCTAGGAGTGCCAAAAAAATTGTTCATTTTACTATAGCAGTTCTCGAAATATAAGCAAAAAATGAATTCTAAACTCAAAATATGAAGAAAAATTAAAATATTTTTATTTGATTACAAAACGGAACAATTTATTCTAAATTTTAAAAGGCGTTATCTAGCGCTTAAGAAAAAACGTTATCCATAACTGTGATAAAACTCTGGCTGACCGCACTGTACTCTATTCGGTAACAAGATGTGCCTTATTGTATACTCCATTTCGAAACCGTACAGGGTACCGGAGTTTCCAGAAACGTCAACTTTCTTTTTCTGTCAGTGTAATAGAATCTTTCTTCGAGTGCACACGAAACGCAATATTTTTCAGTGCGTAAATGAAGTAGAATCTTTCTTCGAGTGCAGGCGAAACGCTATATTTTTCAGTGCGTAAATGAAGTAGAACCTTTCTTCGAGCACGGAAGAAACGCAACCTTTTCCAACGCGTAAACGAATCAGCGCCTTTCTTCGAGCGCCAGCGAAACAAAACCTTTCTTCGTGCGTATACGCATCAGCACCTTTCTTCGAGCGTGGGCAAAACGTAACCTTTCTTCGTGTGCATACGAATCAGCACCTTTCTTCGAGCGTGGACGAAAGGCAACCTTCTTCGTTCCAACCGTCGATATGATATTAAACCTAATTAGAAACATTATATTAAGTAGATCTATATGGTGAATGACAACTTTACTTTCTAAAGAGTAAAAAATTTTATATTTCCGTTTGAAATGAGGGAATATCTACCCTGCTAGAAAATTTAATGATATATCAATCAGATGTAGCTAGATTTTCATGATAAGCTTAGGATCTGGCAGTATTTTTGTCTGGAAGCCCGGTGATCTGACCATGGTTTTGGAACAGAATCTGAGTGGATACGACTTATAGGGTCGCGGATGATAGTGTCCAAGTAGACCGCTCCATAGTTTTTTATGTCTAACTGTGGAATTCGGTCATACTCGATGTCTAGGTGTGCAGGGTCGCCGATGATGAAGTCTAGATAGTGCTATCCGTAGCTTTTTGTGTCTAGGTCTGGAATTCGGTCGTACTCGATGTCTAGGTGTATAGGATCGCCGATCATGATGTCTAGGTAGTATGCTCCGTAACTTTTTGTGTATAAGTGTGGGATGTGGTCTTACACACATAACATTACACAACGCGCTACCTAGACATCATCATCGACTACCATATATACCTAGACATCGAGTACGACCGAATTCCACACCTAGACACAAAAAGGTACAGGGCGCACTACCTAAACGTCATTATCGGCGACCCTATACACCTACGCATCAAGTATGACCGAAATCGGCACCTAGACACAAAAAGCTACGGAGCGAACTACCTAGACATCACCATCGGCGACCTTATATACCAAGACATCGAGTACGATAGAATTCCACACCTAGACATAAAAAACTATGGAACGTACTACCTAGACATCATCACTGGTGACCTTATACGCCTAGACATCCAGTACGATCGAATTCCACACCTAGACATAAAAAACTACGGAGCGGTCTGCCTGGACACTATCATCGGCGACCCTATAAGTACTCATAAGCGTCGATTACTTCAACCGTAAGCTACAATCTGGATAGTATATCGTTAAATTTTTTACAACAGGGAAATGTACAACTGTACGTATAAACACTTAACAGGATCCTAGCCAGATTGCGATTAGATTTTGGCTAAATATTAGCTAACAGATCTAGTTAAAAGTTAGTTTGCCAACCAGCTCAACACGTTAATTTTCTAGTAGGGTAGTTTTTTTTATATATTACAAAGTGTAAAATTGACAATTTCGCGTATCTGGGACTTTAAAAAAATCGCGGATCTGGGACTTAAAAAAATACGTATTTCTAAAATAAAATTTTCATATTTGAGTTAGAAAAATTTCAAGTATGTGAACTTTGAATTTTTTTCATATGATATTTTGGCGTGCGATCACACTCGAGATTTTTCAGCTGGATCACGCGCATACACTCAGTGATACATAAGTATTATTTATTAATATAAAAGCAAATAAACATTAAAATTTAAATGTAAAATTTTGTATTAACATCTAATAAAGTTTAAATGTATTTCTTGTATTTAAAAATTCAATTTTATAAGCTGCGGCCCCCTCGTCTCATCTCGACTCACTCGGCGCTGGTGAGTTTCTACCTCGTTGTCCTCCGACCCACTCGGCTTCACGCCTCAAGATACCTGCCTCTGCGTGCTCGTTGTCGGCCTCTCCGCCGATGCTGCCTCGTCTTCTTCGCTCTCCTTCGCTCGCTTCTCTTTTCACGCTTCATTCTCTTACACATGCATACTTATTTTTTTCTAGTTTCGCCTTGCCGGGCCCTCTTGCTTCATTAATTCGTCGTAAATACTCTCTTATAATATATCTAATTTCATATTGACACCATATATTCAACCCTATTCAACCATATATCATCACTTTCATATAGATTCTATATTGATCTAGATGATAATCCGCTCCAATTTACAATTTAGAATCTACAAAGAATCATTATGAATTCCACATAGAATCCATACGGATTCCACATGAAATCCATAAGGACTCCACGTGGATTTCTTGGGAAAATTAGGTCTTAGATTTTTGCAATTAATTACAAAACTTGAAGGTTCACGTAGGTTTAGTGACCATATTTGGCGTTATCATGCGGATGGGACCTAAACTGGGGAATTAGACTTTAATGTTTAAATTTTTAATATTTTAATTAAATTCAAAATAGGTTAAAAATTTGAATACTGAAGCTTCATTCTCCAGTTTGGGTGTTATCATTCGCATGGTAATATCAAAGATAGTCATCAAACCTACATGAACTTTGAAGCTTCATAATTTGTTCCAAAAATCTAGTATCCTGAATTTCACCTGGAAATCCAGATACAATCCATGTGAATTTCATGTGGAATTTATATTAATTCTATGTGGATTCCAAACTGTAAATTGGAATAGATTATCATCTAAACACAGTTCTGGCAGGACTATCAACGTATAATTTAAAAAAGTATTTTTAATATATCGCCTCTTACCAGTATTTTTATATCCCACCTTAGACGTGGGAAATACAAATACTATCATTACTAACTGCAAAATGGAAAAATGTTTTTCAACTCCAGAATATTAGATAATTGAAAGCTTCATTTTTAATTAATAGTCAAAAGAATAAATTGAGATAGAATCCGCTCATGCTACAAGTCAAGGTTAATCAATATTATCATTATTATACATTTCCTAAACATAAATTAGCATATAACGATTATATTCTGATGTAAATATACAATTCAAATACTTACATGCTATTTTTGCTCTAATGAAGAAATCAACGGGCTATTCAATCCTGAGCTTGGAATATTATTTCTGCTGTAGAACTTGTACTAAATTAGAGAATATTTCGAATGGCTTGGTTTTTACGCATATTAAATTTAAAACTAACGCTTAAATATTTTATTTTTTAGGCCCAACTTGCGTTGCCAAGACACCAAGTTCAGCAATCACAGCAAACAACTGGGATATTGCTATTGCCAGGCCAAAATTGTCAAAGTTTTCAAATGGTTAATCAAAATAAAAACTCACAGAGCTTTCACTTTGAACAGAAGCATGCTCATAGTATACAACAACCACCTATTGAACCAGCGGATCAGGAACAACCCTACCAAAATTCTTTTGGATTTTCAGCTCCTCAGAATATTTTAAAAAATCAATATACTCATTTTACTAATGTAAACGATTCAATATCAAATGCTAAACAATATCAGCAAAGTAGACAATTAATATCAAGATCACAAATAGATTTGCCCAGTATTTCTAGACAAGTATCTCAAGATATCAGGATTCCCAGTAAGAAAGTTTATTACCATAATAATCAAAGTAGAACACATCGATTTGATACGTCTCAAATGCATTCTAGACATGGTAACAATAATTATCAGAACAATATATGCCAAAGCAGAAATTCTGGTAAGGGTATAGAAAAAGCTCAATCTCAACCACAATTGTCATACGACGAAGAAAGAAGTGATTGTAAAAGAATAAACCAATCTTGTCAAATAATGAAAAATGTTCCATCTCAATCTATTGAGCACAAACAAAAATTTGATGTATCATTCAAAGATCCTCAAGCAGAATATTTTAATAGTAATGGTTCTAGAAGAACTAATATAGAAATATACAGACCAGAAACAAGTTTTGGTCTTCAATTAGAAGAGATTAGTTTATCTCTAAGAAAAGATTATCTAAAAGGCCACTCTCCTTGTGGAGAAGAATTATACACAATATCAGTTCAAAAAAGAATTGAAGAACTTCGAAAAAATACTCTAAATGATATTTTCCAAGACCCAAGGACAATGCCGAAAAATAATTCCAAAGTAGATGTGCAAAAAGTAGATGAACGATCACAGATAAGAAGTATCCCTAAAAAAAAAATAGCAGGAATAAAGCAATCAAATACTACAAGTGATGAATCAGCAGGGCCTTGTAAATCAATAAATTCAGAAGTTGAAGGCTTTCCACGAATTGATAATTTGGAGCACTGCATGGAAGAGTTAAAAATACAAAATGAAGGATTTATTTCAGATTACGACAAGAATGGACAGAGTTCTTCAAATATTGATTCGGGTAGAGGATCTGCTGCTTATTCTAGTACTAGAAGATTACCTCTAGAAAGGTTAAATAATATACAAGGTTTGTTGCAAAAAGTTAGCTCAATATTATACTTGACCAAATTTAATCATTTTAATTTATTGTCAAAAATATAGTAATAAATCTTAATTTATATTAAAAATAGAAAAAAATTCGAATAAGCATGCAAAATCTGCTTTTAGCCTGAGCAGTATATTGCAAATATGTTCTTCAAAAGATTCTATCGAAAATCTCTTTCAAAATAATTTTCGACCTTAATGGCCAATTTATATTTGGAGTACAGTATAAAACGCGATATTTTTTTTTCTTAATCCTATCATCATTTCGGATTTTAAGAAAAATTATAGTGATAAATTTTTTTATCTGAAATAAGTAAATAATTTTTATGCAATCCTTATCTCAAAACTGTAAAATAGAAAAATCATTTAAATTTTCATATGAATTTTTTCCCGATTTTTTAAAAAAGTTTCATATTTGAATTTTTTTGGCTTTTTTTAGTATACTTATTGATCACTGAGTTTTTGAAATAAAATTTTTGGTGCGCCAATCCGAAGAACATGACAATTTTTCATTTTTCGAGCTCCATATTACAGAAAAGTAATAGTATACCATTGTTTTGCCTACCCTGGTAGAAATAGCTCATTGAAAGTCATAGAAAATTTTCTATCGACTACAATTCTTTTTTATCAATAAAGTTAAATGATTGTTAATTAAATCTAATTAAACTGTATTGCCAAACCATTAAAAATTATTTAATTAATCTAATGGTTTTCAATTATGAATTCATTGGCAAATTTTAATACCAAAAATAACATTAAGATGTCATTAGAAAAAGTATAAGCTCACTAAAATGGAATGAAACTGAGTGAATGACAATTGTTGATTACACTTTAATTAATTTCAAAATAATGGAATGTTTGGTCACTTGCGAGATCCAGGATGCATGCTTTTAAATGGAGAAACAAACATGCGATAGCTAATGCCCGTTTTATCTGCTTAACCATTAAACGGTCGGGATTTGAGATTTTAAAGCTCCCTTTAAGAGTGCCCAAATCAGTGTCTGGTATCATGTATCAACTATATACAAAGTTCATATCACAGGACGAGTCGATATATGGGCTTTCCGGTACTCTAAAGGTTAAATACACAATATCAAAGCTAATGAAAATTTAATGGAATTACTGCGTACCATGCGCATCGAGTCAAACATAAGATACAAAATAAGAATTACGCTGAGGCTGAGTGTTGCTCCAAAACACCGTCCGGCGGGGTGAAATAACTAAATACGAAGCATTAAAAGCAAATTGTAACGTTAAGACCTTCCCCAGTATGCTCGAGTAAACCAAGGTTTTAGGGAAGGGGTGAACTCGTGAATAAATAGTACAACTGTTTATGGAAAGTAATACAAATAAAACATTTATTTATCTGAAACCGAATAAGAACATAACGAGTTGTAATTATCGATGATTCTCAACTTGGTTTTACATTTATGTGCCTAGTTCGTGATCCCGACGAGCTATTCCAGTGCGAATAAGTTATATATACTCGGGCAAGGCTTCTATATGCGAATATGAGGGAATTCAGTAATTGAGACACGGTGTCCCAATTACTGACACCCTACGGATTCGGATTCTGGTGGTCCTAACTAAGGTACCAGTCCAGACGCGACGTCTCTACGATGATTTCTTAATAGTGTCGGTATCGAGGGACACCTCAGTTACCGACATTTCACAAAACGCGGGTATAATGCCTAAACGTAGGCTAAAAGCGGCGGGTATCAGTGTAGTACGCTGGCGTGCACGGAGGAGCCACGTTAGTCTTTATTCACTACCTGGAGCACCAGCGCATTGAATAAAGACCGAACGTACAGCGGGGTGGCTCGTATTACCCCATGTTCTGGTTAAGTCAAGGAGCGTCTTAGACTTAGCCGGAACGATGGGGCCAGATGGTTATACCGTCACCAGGAGCACCTGTGTGACAGTCTAACCCTGGAGCATTGGGGGATATTCGACCCGGATCTTAGCAACCCGACTACTGGAGCACCAGATAGTCGTGTTGGTTTGAACTCTAGGAGTTTCAGGTGTGAAGGAGCTCCTTACACGCACAATCTGACTTCGCGCGAGAAGTTCTAAGGAGTTTTAAAAATAAGTAATAATACTTTTCTTATAATTTTCTTCAGGTTCAACAAATATTTCAATGCAATAATTTTATAATATCTATTATAAAATAAGAATAAATAATTATAAATTGACAATTCTTTTCATCTGCATTACTTTACACTTTAATATTAATTTTCAATTTATGCTACATATTCTTCGTTTCATTTACTATCGATAAATACAGCTTTACTTGAATTTTTCAAACTTTTCTCTTTAACAAATTAACCAATTCACTTGAAACTTTAGAAAATAGTAGAGTGATCATAAATAAAGCGCGCTTAAAAACTATTTCTGTTAAGATAATTATGAAATTTTTTTTATTCGTATATGATTTGAATAAATAAATGTTTCATTGTTTTCTATTCGTCTTGCAGGAATAACTTTATTGGAGCAGCTTTAATATCATCGAAATCGGCTATATTAGTAAAGGAAATGTTTTTTTACGTTTGTGAGCGTGGGAAGCGTGTTATCATAGGTACAACATTCTAAATCGCGCGGTTAAAAAGAAGAAGCCTGCTGAGTCCATTATCTTAAATCCACTTGTAGGTTCTCCTTACTTTAATTATTATATTTTTGTCAATAATATATATACACAGGATGGATTAATTTCGGATAACAGGACATATACCATTCGATAGATCTTAAAATTCTAAGAACAACGTATATTTCTCTTTTTTCGATCCGACCAGTAGTTTCCGAGTTATTAATTGTTAAAAGTTAAGAAGATGAGACAATCAGCGGGCGGCTATAGCGGACGGCAGTATCGGCGGCGAAAGGTGGAATGGAGCAGCGCGAAGAGGTGGGGAGTGGCGCTCGTCGCTCGCGGTCGCACGTATGCTTGTACGGAGCGCGGAGGGACGGAGGGACAATAGAACAGCTAGCTGAGCTAGCTTGCACCAAAAATTGATTGTCGCTTCCTTTTTAAAATATGCTGGATAGCTTATTTATATCATAAAACTTATTCAATCATTTTAATAGTCGACAGTAATCATTTCAATACTTAGTGATAAAAAATATTAAATCTTGCAATGAACAGTATTAAAGATCTAAGCAGGTAAAAGCTTAAATTTTTTAATTAAAAAATCTGGTTTTGCTACGTTCTGAAGATTCAGAAAATTTTGGGGTCTACTTAAAGTGTAAAAGGATACATTTAATATTAAATTTACTTTCTGCGAGAGATAGAACAATCAATCAGGATTATCAAATCATTATACTTTCATAGATTCTTCAATTATTATTCAAATAAAAGTTAAGTAAATCTTGTATTTATCTGAATTTAAAGCTTCTAACTTTTCAATTTGAGATCTTTGATGGGTAAAGGGATCAGAGTTCAATGTTGACTTAATTGTATTTAAAGAACAAACTTACATACTTTTAAGTATTAAAGCATACCTAAGTTTTCGACAATGATTTTAATGTCTTATTTCGAACAGAACATGGAGCTTAAATCGTATCGTGAGAGTTGGAGCAATCAAATACATAAGATGATTTAGAATCATTTCATTTACACAATTACCTATGATTCACCTGTGATGCTGTGCATTTTCATACATTATGGACATACATCAGTTAGATTAAAAAATTAAATTCTATACTCCCCTCTAAAAATAGGAAGTTTCAGAACTGAAGGATTAAAGAGTACATTGAAACAATTTTATTTAAACAATTTTGTATTTTTACATCTGCTGATATGGGTTTTCGAAAATAATTATAAAATTTTATAAGTGTCTTAAAATACTTGAAATAACTTAAAAGTGTGACTGATTGGACCTCGTAATCTCAGAGATCAAATAATTAAGTTACTTTATTTACAATAAGCTTATTTAACCCTTCAACGCTGGGATCAGTATTTTTTCTTTGCAACTTTCGGCACTGTAAGCTTCTATGTAAAGTCTTAGAAAAAATTCTAAATACAGTATTTCCTATTGTTTAAAGTCTCATCTTTCAATCGCCATCACTAGAATTGGTCTAAATGGCGATTGAAAAAAGTTATAGCTTATTTTTAGAATAAAATGCGAAAATTTTGAAAACTTGCAGCGCCGAAAGATACAAAGAAAAAATTGCATAAGGAGAAAGGAATTAGGATTATCTAAAATAAATCAATTTACACAAGTTATCTATGATTCACCTGTAAAGAGGGGAATTTTGGTACCTATTACATTCTCTCTCTCTCTTTCTGTTTTTGACGGTCCGCGGATCGCGCCCAGAGTAGACGAGTTGATGTTTATAACTCGCCATAACAGCGATTTCATTAATTATTTAGTTGATGTACACCTGCATCACTTCCCTGATCCTAAAGGAAGATTTTTGTCGCTGCAAGTTTTCATAATGTGAAACTCCCTCACACAACTTTTTCGTTTGAACGTATGCTCCCAATTTTTCGGAAAAAATATTTTCAAAAATCCCATATACGGTCCTGATATATTTTTAAAATTATTTAAACTTTTTAAGAATCGTAGGAAAAATATTAATTTTCGGCGAAAAGCTAGCGAGTTGAAGTAAAAAATATAATAAATTTCTTTTAAGCAAAAAATTCCGTTTTTCTTAAATAAGTAAAAAACAAAAAATCCTACAAATTTGTGTCCAATACAAAAAAGATGCACAATAAAATTCTCTACAAGAATGAATCGTTAAAATTCAAAATTGAACAATTTTCAAAATTCGTTCCGCGGACAATAGTTTTTAGCGTTTTTGAGCGCAGATCCCCTTATTGCATCCGGCCTTACAAATAATTAGGTGCTGTACACCTGCAAAAAGCTTAGAGCCTTCATACCGCATCGAATAAGTTTTATAACATTTTAATCCGAAAGATAAATTGATTAATCATGACAATTATCCAATGAAATTTACATTTACAAAATTAACTACGACCCGAAGAATTTTCGTACCTATGTTTTCAAAAATACTTTATTTAAATAGTGCCCTGGCTTTAATTAAATCATTAAATAAATAATAAAGTAATTAAATAAATTGTTTCAGTTATTTTGAATCAAACAGGAAAAGTTACATAAAAAATATAATTATTAATTTCAAAAATCATATCAAAATAAAATTAACTAAATGTAAAATTTTAGTGGCTTGATTACTATTTTTCGATAAAATTAACGTGTATATGGG
>UELU01078210.1:0-20125 GCA_900490025.1 Megastigmus dorsalis
GCCATAGACACGGCCTACGATTTGATTGACGTGGGGCGCCCAGTTGAGAGTGGGGGTAATGAGGACACCAAGATTTTTTATTTGGGAAGCGTATGGGATTGGCACCCCGACAATATGAACTTTGGGGATGCCTTCGAGGTTTATGCGAGAGATGAACGCCTCGCTGCCTAAAAGCATCACCTTGGTCTTCCCGAGGTTCAGAGGAAGGCCATTTGCAGCAGCCCAGTCGGCCACAGCATTTGCGTCACGAGTGATCTTCTCGATGCCCTCGCGTAGGTCGGCTGGAGGAAAAGAGTAGTAGATCTGGGTGTCGTCGGCAAAGATCATGTGCTCCGACGCTCTCAACACTGAGGGAAGGTCATTTATAAAAACAATAAAAAGAAGAGGGCCAAGAACACTGCTCTGCGGAACGACCGCCATGACCCTTAACCACTCGGAAGTTGAGTAACCCGTGTCCACTACCGCCTGGAGCCTGTCATGCAAGTAGGCATAAAACCACGCGAGAGCCGCGTCCGAGCACATCATGCGCCTCAGCTTTTGAAGAAGAAGACCGTGGGGGACCATATCGAACGCCTTGGAGAAATCGAATAGAACAAGCGCAGTTATCATGCGCTTGTCTATTGCTCTCCTAACGTCGTCAAGAACCCCCAGGAGCGCTGTTTGGATGCTATGGCCTTGGCGGAAGCCGGACTGCTGCGGGTCGAGGAGACCAGACGACTCGAGGTGGCGTGAGAGCTGTGAGTGGGCGACACGCTCAAGAGCTTTTGATATTTCGCAAAGCATTGCTATGGGGCGTGTGTCCGACATCGACATCATTTTCAATGAATTAATTCAGTGAGATCAGATAAGTATTGCTGCTTTACTAGTGTTATATGAAAAAGTGTATCTTTGTATGATTTCTTTTTCCAGGCAAGAAAGTTATGTCTCATATTTGTCTGCACATGCTGGACTGGACTGTAAACAAGTCATATCAAATGTATATGTGTTCCAACATTAAACATGTAAGTACCTAATTCAAAGAGTTTAAAACTATATAATTACAATAATTTTATGTATTATTTTATACGTATACATATACTTCATAATTTACCTGATATAATGGTCTCTCAGATTATGCGAATACTGCAACATTACCTTTTTTATGGAAAATATTTACTTTTAAAAGGAGTAAAATAAAGAAAGAGTTTAGGTAAGTATATTAAATATATTATGGGGACTTTTACTTTCTAAATTTTCAAAAAATCGATTTTTTTACGTAAAAATGTTCCTTAGTATCATAGAAATACTGCCCTAAAATTTTATTAAGAAATTCGAAATAGAAAGAAAGCTATAACTGTATTTCTAATAGTACCTACGTAAGACAGAATTATAGTAAAGAAACTTTAAACGCGTTTTTCTCGAAATCACGTTTTTCAAATCTGGGAGACATTTTTCTCAAAATCTACTTAGCCAATCTCAGTAAAATTTTTTTGATACTTTATACAAACAACTAGTAAATAAACCTTTAAAAAGTTAAAAAGCCATCCCACCTTTTTCGTACAGGGGTATTCATCCCCAAAACAGGCGTTTTTTCGAACTTTTTATAAAATCGTGTGTAAAGGCCATAGAAATATAAAAAAAATTAGCTTTGTAAAGGTTTATTGTTTAGTTTCAAGTCTCATGAATTGAATCGCGTTGCAATTTTAAATAAATTGGTTACAGGAAGGCAGAAAAGGGTCCCGCAAATTAAAATGCATCTTTTAGAAGACGCCCTCTGCAGTGGTAAAAAGTAATTAAAAGTATCAAAAAATAATTTTTTTGTATACCTTAAAACATTGTTAACAATGTATGAAAAAATTATAATTATGAATAAAATAGTTTTTCTTTTTTAATACTGAAAAGTAGTCTATTTTTTTTCAATTTAGAAAGTAAAAGTCCCCTTAAGCATCATGTTAATATTTAACTTTAAATTGATTTATCTCCTTTATATGTTTTTAGAGTCTACGCGCATCCTGGAGGAACTATTGGATCGATTTTGACACATGAGGTCTTAAAATGTTTGTAATAACATACTGGAGGACCTAACGCTATTTATATTAACCAAAATGCCAATTAACATGTAAGTATCATTGTAAATATGAAAAAAAGTAGAAATTTAAGAATTTTTTTTTGCTTACCGAGCAATATTTGTTTTTCAAAAAATTCTGGATCTTATTTCTTGCCTACATAAATAACGTTAGGTCCTCAAGTAATTTTTTACAGATATTTTGAGACATTGTAGATCAAAATCCATTATATGGTTTGGTCAGGATCCTGCACGTGGCCAGAATATGTTGCTGAAGTAATATTAGCAATTCCCCATGAAATTATTTGATATTTCATATTAAAATTGGCATAAATTATAGTCAAATGTATGATGTACATTGTATTAAATGTAATTAATCCATTGATTTTTTTATTTCAGGTGAATATAGGGAAATACAGCCTATAATAGGGATAATACCCCCTTAAAGAATCGGAAAACCAGTTTACGTAAGAATTAGCAGTTATATGAATATTTCCCAATCTCAACTTAGGTTCATATTTGCTGTAAATGTATATACATATTATATATATATGTATAAAGGCTGGAAGGATTTCATCGGATTGGCTTCGATTCGATAGATCACGAAATTCTAAGGAACACGTATGTTTCTCGTTTTTCGATTGGACAAGTAGTTTTCGAGTTATTAATTGTTAAAAGTTTGTAATGTGAGCCAATCAGCGGACGGGGGATGCGTCCTTTCGACGCCGCCGCTTCTGCCACCCGCTATAACAGCCCGCTGATTGGCTCATCTTACAAACTTTTCACAATTAATAACTCAGCAACTACTTGTCCGATCGAAAAACGAGAAAGATATGTGGTCCTTAGAATTTCGTTATCTATCTACAAGCTTAAAGGTCTTTTTAAATAAAGAAAGAAGTCATTAAATTCTATAGAAAAGTATTACTGAATTGGAGAGGAGGATAGCTCGACTTTCTCGGGTGACCTCGAGAGAAGAAATGATTCCGAACCGTGACAGTACGGTGGTATGTATAATCGCGAAAGCATGGGGAATGAGCTATTCCGTCCGTTGAGAGCTTCTCGCTCCTTCTGTCGTAGCTTACGTTATGACGCGATGGCGCGCTCGCCTCTCCGCTACGCTCACATTACATATACTATGTGCACATAATGGCGCATCGCGTCGTCTTGCGATCACCTCGATTCAAAATAAAAGATAATTTTTTAAAATTAGAATAAAATAAAATAAAAAATAAGGGCTGGGCGTCTCAAAATCTTGTATCAATTCAATATTATAAGACCACCTATTAATATTTTATTTACATTCTATTGATTAGTTTAGTAATTTAAACCATTTTATTTTTTATCGTTGTTAATGTCTGTACATGTATTGGTATGTACTCAATGTGCAGTTCTATTTAGACCAACTGGAGTCATACCTCCCGGCCATTATAAAGCGTACCTAATCTAGAATCTAAGTCTCTTTTTCTCTTTCTACCCCATTGAAATTTTTCTTGTAACTGCAATAATCGCTAAGCATTTGCTGGCATTTACTTGCTATCTCATATTCTCTCTCTCTCTTTTTCTCTTTCTGACTAACTTTCTTGCTGATGGTTCGTCTGACCACCTTTTCAGGATCGCGTAATCGTGGCTTGGCCTAATCGTCAACGATCGTCTCATTAAGATTAAGGATTATAGTCTAGTACATCAGGACCGTAGTATTCATGGCGGTAATGTTGCCCTGTGTATCAAGGAGCGCGGAAGCCCCCAATGGCAAGTATGAGAACCGCAGGGTGGAGACGAGGTTTCCTATTATACTTTGAATTTGCTTTTTCATAATGACTTTAAAATCAAAGTTTTGTCTACATCAAAATCTACGGGTCCAAAATATCCATTTATACAAGGATTTCTCCTGTGTAAGGTGTCGAGGGATAACTCAATGCTAGTCTTGGTAGGGATAGTTTATCGGCCCCCAAATTTGCCTACCATAGCGATCCGGATTTTCTTTCTTCCTTTCGAGATTTATGTGACGATTGCTGCCATAAAGTAATCATAGGGGAACTGAATGCAAATTTGTTATCGGCGAGTGGTGATGGAGAGTTTATCTGAACCTTGCGGATAAACTCTCCCTCAAAATCATCCAGCACGGCTCAATGTATTATACTGACACTTCCCTCATTTGGATTGGCGTAATACTTGTTGACGATAATGATGTTGTACTTGAGTAAGAGAATAATTTGACACCTTTTTACAGTCGGGATAACGTTATTGCTGTCACTATTGACGTTTCTATTGTTTCGCCTCCAAAAGATATTTTTAGTTTCAGAAATTATCAGAAGATAAATTATAAGGAGCTTAATGAATTGTTGTGTCATGGCAAATGGTTGTCGTTTAACCCTTCAGACTGTGACTTAATTCGACTTAATTGAAGTGCTTGATAGTCTCGGTTCAAATCTATTGCTAATTATTAATTTATTAGAATCACTAAAAACTATCATTCCACGTAAGGAAAAAGCTCCATGGATTGGAGCCAAACTTTACCTCGTCATAAACAAATATAAAAATACGCATCGACGGTATAAAAGGACTGGAAGTGATGTCTTGTTGGATGAGTTTCATTGTCTTCACAACGAGGTCGAGATACATATGGATCATGAGCGCACCTTCTATTTAAGTAGTCAATTGTCTAATGATTTTGATCATAGAAAAAATATTTCAGGGAGATGCGCAATCTTAGCCTCTTACCTGAGAGTAAGGAGGAGTTGCATGGTTTCACCCTGGACGTGCTCAACTCGCTTTTTGCAGGTGGCTCGGTGGTAGCCTTTAAAGATATTGAGGATGTGATGAACATTATTCTGTTCATATCTAAAAATGGATTTTCCTTCAAGACAATTAATTTTGCTGATGTAGTACCCGCCATTTCCTATTTTTCATCACAGCCGAGGGGTGTGGACGGGATACCGCAAAGTATAGTAGTTGAGGCTCTACCAGTGTTGGGGAATTATATAGTTTGTCTATGCAACTCCTCCTTTGCTCAGGAAGTCTTTCATACCGCTTGCAATAGAGCGCAGTTGGTTACCTTAAAAAAATTGCAGCATCGTCATCAGCCTCGAATTTTACTTGTATTGCCCTACCGAGCTTACTTGACGAGTTACTCAAGAAGATTGCACACTCGCAGATTATGGAGTATCTTTCTGACTGACATCAGACCTATAGGCATTAGTAGAAGCTTGGCAACATTATTGTTACTTTTTCACTTCAGTAAGGCTTTCAATACGATTTCTCCTTCGAGGTTGATGAACAAATTATGCCATCTCAGATTCTCGTAGTCCGCAAATCTGTGAATTAAGTCTTATATACAAGGTCGTACTCAACGTGTATTAAGTAATATGAATGGGTCTTCTTCGTGGGTTGAGTGCTTTTCAGTCTCTACATTAATGACCTTAAAGACCTATTCAATCATCGTGCTGTCAGGCACAGACAATATGCCGATGACCTCCAAGTTTATCTCTAGATTCCTGCTGGTGAAATTCTGGAGAAAATAGCTCGACTGTCTGATGCGGTGCGATTTTCGTTGACGTGGATATAGCGCTCGACTCTTCGACTCAATGCTGACAAAACCTATGCTATAATGTTTGGTTCGAGAAAATATGTTAATAATTTAAAAGAAAGGCAGAAGAAGAAGTCTTTCACGTTTTGCGATGTTACCGTTTCCTAATCATCTATATTATTACCTCAAGTTTACGTCACAATAAATTCCATCGACCTCTGTAAAAACGTCCCTTTAGCTTTAGCAATATGTAAAAGTACAGGCTGCATTCTCCAAAGGTCGACCACACCATGCATATACCTACTCTATACTCTTGTTCGTGCACCAGGCGTATTGCTCAGCTACAGACGCCGCTGACTGTTTCACACGCTGACCTGTCATCATTCGACACAGTTGAACATACATATTTTCCTTCCACCTCTCTGGATTTTCGGCAGGAACCGAAATATCCTGCCTAATCTATGTAGAGACATTAGGCAGTTTACGAGCTTTAGTTTGTGACGTTTCACCGTCACAGGGTAGTTCCCGATAGCTTTCACTATCGGAAATCGTGTCAGGATCTAGCTGGAGAGACTATAGAGGCTTTTTCTCTACAATCAATGCCCGCCCCAAGCGTATCCGGGCATAGGAGATGTAGCGGAGAGCGTAATGGTCCCCACCCGTCGCCACCCTGATACTAATGTCTTACCCTGCTGGATCTATTTATCCCGTGGGATTATGGAATAGACAGACCCGGAAAAGAGGGAAAAAGCTTTCCTTACTCCGTGAGCAAGTAAGCGCGCAGTGGCTTACTTACAGTAGAGTAAGTACTTGCTTAAGTGGATGCGGACGGGATGGGTTCAGCAAGGAGTTTTGAGCTGCCTCACTCGTATCGACTACCATGCACTAGATAGACGATGGAGATCGTAGGCTTCTCACTCTTCCAGGCTGGATAGCAGACGCATTGTCAGGCTACTGAACCTGGAAGAGCGCACTGCTTAGTGTAGCAGGTTTATAAAAAAAGAATAATACTTTCTCTATTAACCGCGAGAACACTCAAATTGTGCACAAATATCGACACTATAAGATGCTTCTGTCTACTGCCACGTAATGAACAGCAGATAGAAGTCTGCTTGCTCTCTTTTCACGAGGCTCAATGGAAAAGTGTATCACTTTTCCACCTCGCTCGTGAGAAACCCCGTTACGGGTATCTGATTCGTCGAGAAAGCGCAATGCTTTCTCGACTGACAGAGCGAGACTTTAATCTTAACAGTAAATTATATTAAATAAGTCCCTTCAAGACCGCACAATTGATCGTGAAGGAATTATTTCATGTACTTCTGTGCGCCGGGTTTGTCGACAAGCGCAATGCTTCCTCGACTCACCAGGGCTCTTCAAGCACAGCGGGCTCGCCGTGGAGAACGCAATGTTCTTCAGGCCAGCCGCGAAGTAACAATGTCCTTATGCTAGTTACCCTGCACAAGTTCGTTGTCGTTTGAAATAAACGGACAATTAATCGGCAGGGCCTTTTAGTGAAGAAGGAACGAAAGAAAGAAAAGGAATGATTAATTTATGAATGGTATATTTAACGAGGAGAGTTGTTATAAGAATGGTTGCTCGGTATGAATTCGAGCGCGCTTATATAGTCTTCTTCCGCGCGGACATCTGATGATTTCCCCCTCTCCTCGTAGGTGTGGCTTTCTCGTTTCGGTGTCCGCTTGATTAGCGCGAACATCTCGCGCTTGATTCGCACATCTGGCGCTCGCATTCTTTCTCTCTTGCACTCATTGTATCTTACTTTACGCTTATAATATAGTGTTTCGCTTTTATATAATATTCTAATTGCTTTAATTAAGTTTCAATCGAATAATACTTCTATTGTATTATTTGTATGGGTCGAGGGTAAGCGATTTGTTAATAGTTAATTAATTAAGTCATCTCGCATGTTATCTAAATTATAATATTATTTCGTGCATTATTAATTTTAATTATTTACTTTAAATTGCTTTTATTATAATTTTTTTTGTTTATTTTATTTCGTAACACTTGGGTGTGTTACAGCTGCCCCCCAAATAAAATATTTAAATTGAAAATAAAATGAATATTTTAATATTTTATTTTAGCCCCAAAATAAATGAAATTAGAGAGTTAAACAAAATTGTCCTTCTTATAGCTTAAAATAAAACATGCACAAAATAATGCAACAAAATAACGCATAAACTAAAATTATGTTAAGCGCCTTAAACATAAACACATGCGGGATTTGTTGCAATAAATAAATCAACAAAGAAATTTAAAAGAAAAAACCATAAAATTTATTTTAAACAGAAAAAAAATACTAAGCCAAAAAAAAACAGAAAGCAAAACTTTAATTGAGAAAAGAAAAATTTATCTTTTTTATGTTTATAGCGCTTGCGCCCACTCCTGAAGCTCGTCCCATGACAATTGTCCCTCCTCCATGGAACTTTCCTGTAATTGGCCTATCGCCTCCACCTCGTCCATGAGATCTATTAGATCGTTGCTTAGGTGGATCTGTGTATCCTTTGGGTGGTGTTGGTGGTGAATCGGTGTCTATTAGATTAATCAATGGCATGTTAAGAATTTTCGTGGACTCCTCGATTTCCATTTTTATTTTCTTAATTTTTTTCTCGACCTTCCTTAGCTTCTTGGCGATCTTGGTCGAGCTTACTTGCGTGTTCCTCTTTCTTTTCCCCGACGCCGCTTGCGTTGTTTGGTCGCGTGGTGTCTGGGTGGTTTGGCTGCGGTGTTTTGGTTTTATATGCGCCGATTTTCCCGACGCATATCTTCCCGACACTGTTTTCCTCTTTACTCCACTCGCAGTTATCACTCGGATACACTTTATATTTTTTTTTCCCACGTTGCTTTTAATTTTTGCACGTCGCACTGCACCGCGACGTCGCAACAGCCCATCGGCTCTGTTTGAGTTGAAGCGTTTATTACGTCTTTGAAAATTTCGATTTTGTTTGGAGGTGACTTGCTGTTCAAAATTTTGAATAGCACTGATTCGAATTTGATTTTGGGCTGGTATATATACTCTTGATGTATCACATGTTTTTCACGCTCCGAGTGACCAGAAGGGTTGGCTCGGGTTCGAATCGCGCACGTGTTATTATGGTTTTTTCTTTTCGCGACGCTCGGTAGTCGCGAATACATATCCAGTCTATTCCGGATTTTTGAATCTCTGGAATTCGAGGAATTTGTTACGATTAAAGATATTGTTTCGATTGATCTGTGCTTTACCGTTTAATTGTTACAGTTCGATTACAGGCAAATTACAGTTTGATTATACGCTTATTTATCATGAGAAAATAATTTAAAGCATTTTTAAATCTTAGTCGTCTAATATTGTTAATTATTTACGCTTGCTTTATAATCTTTTTAATTATTATAATTTCATACTGTTCTAAATCTACATATAATGTGTAAAAATCAGTTTATTAACAAATTCTTTAATTGTCATTTAGTAGCTTTGATCCTTGTCGCTTTGCTTAGAATGATATGGCTTTAGCTTCGAAATGTGGAATTTTCCACGATCTTTTTTCGAAATTTCATCATAAATTAAATATGTATCTAAATTAACCTTTTCTTTTATAGTATAAAATCCTTTGTACACTTCGAAAAATTTTGCAATTTCATTTTCAATCGCGTCTGATACGTTTAAAGCTTTTACTAACGCTTTATTTCCTATATTAAATACAAAATGTTTCTTATTTTATTTGCTTTATTCGCACGTCTTTTTAATTTATGGTGCATATACTCGCGAGCTAGATAATTTTTCTTTCAATATTTATTTCGTTTAAAGTAGGAAGATTTAAATATTTTTTCCAAAATCTAGTTGGTTTTTGAT
Source organism: Megastigmus dorsalis (assembly GCA_900490025.1). Taxonomy (NCBI): domain Eukaryota; kingdom Metazoa; phylum Arthropoda; class Insecta; order Hymenoptera; family Megastigmidae; genus Megastigmus; species Megastigmus dorsalis. Next base: position 9,418 of record UELU01078210.1, read on the forward strand.
TTAAAAATATTTCACACGGAATAAATCCTGTAGTTTCGTGATGTGTTTCGTTTATGATTTTTTCTATTAATTTTAAATATCTCGTCCAGCTGGTGTGTTTATCACCAACCATCGTGCGGAAAAATTTCCCGAACTCGCGATGCACTCGCTCGATGACATTACTCTGCGGATGTCGCACAGAAGAAAATACAAGCTTTATATCTTCGCTTTTTAATTTTTCAATCCACTTCTTAGTGGTAAACTGTGTGCCGTGGTCCGATACAATCGCTTTCGGCTTTCGGAAAATTTTATTTATTACTGAAGTGGTATTCGCTTTTTTAATCGGATAGAATACTACAAATTTAGAGAAAACGTCTACAGTTGTTAATATGTACTTTACGCCTGCGGTTGACGCCGGTAAAGGACTGAAAAAGCCTATCCACAATAAATCGTGCGGCTCATTCACTAATATTGGCTGCATGAAGTTTTGGTATTTAACCACCTTTTTTTTGTTGTGTTTTTAACATATTTTGAATAATTTTGCGTAATTTAGGCGCAAAGAATCGCCTCTGATATTCTGATATTAAACAATAAATTTTCTTAGGTCTTTCTGTGCAAATTTAATATTAAAGGCTTTATAATTCCTTCTGGTAAGATAACTTTGAATCTATCAAACGTTATTTTTCCAGTTAATTCATTAATGATCTAAAAACGCTTTATAATTTTTCCATTCTTAGAATTTATACGTTTTTTGAGTTTACTAATATAATTATCTTTCTCTTATAATTTTACAAAATCTTTAAACGTTCGAATTAAATCCTTATCTGGAGAAATATTTAACAACGTTGCTATATTTATTTCTGCATCCGTGCTTTGTGCAGATTCGCACATTTGTGGCCTACTCAAGTAGTCGGCTACATTATTCTTTTTTCCTGGAAGATATTCTGCTTCTATCTCATAGTCTTGCAGAGATAAATTCCAGCGCTGTAGTCGGGCATTGCTGAATTTACAGCTCTTTAAAAAGTTAACGCTTAGTGGTCCGTACGCACGATAATCTTTTCTGCCCTCCTCAAATATGTATCTAGACGTTTAATTGCCCAAACAATTGCGAGCATTTCCTTTTCAGTGGTGAAATATTTACTTTCACTGCCTTTTAAAGTACGGCTAACGAAAGTGATTATTTCTTCTTCACCTTGATCGTTCAATTGTGATAAGACGGCCGCGATCGCAAGGTCGCTCGCGTCTGTCGTCAAAATATATGGTTTGCTCGGATCTGCGAATTTTAATATTAAACTAGCAAAGAAAGCTCGCTTCGCTCGTATTAAATTCTTGTCGAATAAAGTTTTAATATTTTCAAAAGCAGTTTGATGCTCTGCTTCCCATTTAAATTTTGTATTTTTCTTTAGTAGACTTATTAATGGTACTAGATGCATCGAGTAATTTTTAACGAATTTTGTGTAAAAATTTACAAACCCTAGAAATGCTTGCAATTGTTTAACATTTCTAGGTGCAGTGAAATTTTTTATTGATGCTATTTTATCAGTTTCTGGCTTTAAACCGTCAGCTGATATAATATGTCCTAGAAAATGGACTTTATTTTGTGCAAAATTTGATATTTTAAAATTTAATCTGAGATTATTCTTTAATAATTTTTCAAATAGAGTTCCTAAATGACGTAAATGTTGTTCGAAAGTTTCAGATCCTATAAACAAATCGTCAATAAATGCAATTAAGAATTCATTAAAGTCGTGAATAGCTATATCTAATCCACGAATAAGAGCTGCCGAACTTGTTTTGATTCTGAATGCTGCTACATTGAATTCATATACACGATTGTCGCACATGAATGCTGTGTATTTTTTGCTTTCTTCTGCTAATGGAATTTGCCAATAGCTGCTAGTTAAATCTAGCGTACTTATATAGTTTTTCTTTTGGCATCGCGCAAAAATTTCTTCAACCCCTGGCGGCGCATCGTAATCTTTTATAAGTCGCTCATTTAACTTTCGTGCATCCAAACATAAGCGTACTGAGCCATCTTTCGTTTTAACTGTTACTATCGGATTTATATAGTGACTTGACGATCGTCTTATTATATTTAATTTTAACATTTTATCAATTTCCTCTTTAACTTTATCCCTATAAGCGATAGGAATTGGATACGGCCTCGTAAAAAATGGACTGTCGTCCTTTAGTTTTAGATAATGCGTATAATTAGTTGATAATCCCGGTCTTTTTTCGAATACTTCTTTATACTTTACCACGAGTTTAATAATTTCCCTTTTTTGATAAGTATTAATATTTTTATAACAGTTAACTTTGTCGTAAATCTCTTTTATTGAGATTTTATACGAATCGTCATATTCTTCACATTCATCGCTTTTATTTTCACGATTATCTTTAAATCGGAATGCTTCTTTATCGAAGTTTTCATTCCATTCAATGTGCATTGCGCTGTATTCATTTGAATCCATTGACACGCCTACATATTGAATTTGTTCATACTTATTTTTAATCGAAAGGTTTATTATGTTACTTCTAGTATCAATAAGCATTTGCAAAGATTTTAATGAATCATAACCAATAATGCATTCTTTAATCAATTTTGGCACTATAACATAGATAAGATCCGTTTTCGAATTCCCGAATTTTGTTTTTAACAATTTTTGTATTTTTAGGCGAGCTGATTTTGCTCCTGTGGCTTCTTTAATTATTTTACCACTTATAGGTAAGGTCGGACGATTTTTTAATACTTCGTAATTATTATAATAGAAATTTTTCGATAGACAAGTTATCTCACTGCCTGTATCTATTAAAGTGTTTACTTTAATTCCTTCAATTTCAATTAAAATTTCAGGACAGTGAATGACCTTTACATTTATGCCCTCTGGCTCGATATCGTGTGTTAGCTCCTCTCGAAGATCTTCAAATATTGAAGCGATATTTATTACGTCTTCGTAAAAATTATGAATTATTTTTTCTTTGCCATCCACGACTTTCTCTAGTTTTCCAACTCGTCATTAATAGTTAGCAGGAGTTTAAATTTATTGATTTGTCAGCGTTTTTAAATTTATTCGCGCTGCTTTTATTATAATTATTGAATTTTTCGTTAGTTTTGAAACGCGTTTTCACGTGAGGCTGATCTGTGTATTTAGTCTCACGATTTTTATGCATATTAATATGATTCTTGTTGTCATATTTCATTGCGTTTATGGAGTGGCTTTCTTGCCCCCCCCCCCTTATACCTTTATTAAATTGATATTTTTGATATGGAATCCTTTCTTTTTTCTCGTCTTTTTCATTCGACGAAAATTTATTAAACGTTTTCTTATTCGAAAATCTGTCAGAGCGTTTTTCCTTTGCCTTATCGGCGTCGTACTCTGCCAAAATCGTGAACAATTCATTTTTGCTCTTTATCTGTTGAGCTATCAAACTGTGTCGAATTTCACGTCCGAAGTGAGAAATTACTTTTTTTACAATTTCCGGTTCGTCATAATCTAAGTCTAGCTCTTTCGCTAGTTCAAAAATATATGTCGCGTAATTCACGCGATTGAATTTTCCTCCGGGACGAAATTCATTGAATTCGATTTTTCGCTTATATTTCTTTGAATAGTGGCGTTCCAAAATCTCTGTTTAAATTTATTGACGAAATCCTCGTAATCCTCTACGTCATCTTGTTGCAGAAACCACCACTCTTGTGCAGCTTCTTCCAGTGACTGAGATATTACGCACGGTAATTCATCTGCACCTGGCTTGGTCAAGGTTAAATATTTATCTAGATCCGATAAAAATTTCATCGGCCTCTCAAAATCTAAGCCTTTGAATTTTGGCAAATCGAATTTTATGCGTTTTCCCGCATTTTTATTACTATTCGCGCATTTATTATTTTCTATCTGCGACTTAAGTTCTTGTATCTCGAGCTCGCCCTTTTTTGCTACTTGATCCAACTGATTCAAGCAATAATTTTTTAGAGCTTTTAAATCATCGGCATCTACTATTTTCTCTAAAATCCTCCAGTTTTTTGTTTAAAATTTCATTTTCGGATTTTAGTGTAACATTCTCTGATTTTATATTTTCTATGATATTATGTAAAGAATTTATTTGGTTAAAGCATCCTTCCAATTTATCGGATATATAATTAATTCTTTCCGTTAAATTGCGATTGATTATTTCAACTTGCGCCACTTGTGTTTTTGGCGAAGCTGAAGGATCGAAACTTTTATCGTATTTATTATATAACTGATTTTGACGCTCGTCTAGCAGTCGTAACTCTTCGGTCACTGCTTCGCGCCATTCATTTAGTTTTTGCTCCGGACTTTCCTCCTCCAGCTTTTCTGCAATTGAGCGCAAATGCTCAAAACATTGGCTAGAGCGCCTGTCTTTCGACGACATTTTCAAATGTTTATTTATTTAATTTATTTAATAGATTTAATGTTTATTCTTTTAAATCCGCGCAGAAAGTGTTTTATATTCGCAAGCTTTTTTGAAAGAGTGGCCGAATAAATGTTTCTTTCATCATCAGAGACAAAATACAATGTGTGGTTAAGCTTTAGAATTATAGATTTAATTTATGGATAAATTTTCCATCTTGGTTATGCAATCCGTGAGCATATTTTCCACGAAGTCAATCCGAACTGACAATCGATCAAAGAGACTTCTCATTGTCTTTTCTATCTTAATATGAAAGAAATTTAACAACTCGTTCTCCTTCTTTAACGTCTGAATTTCACGCGCTTGTTCATTTAATTTTGTATATAAATTCGCGATTTGCGTGTCGTGTTTCTTGCGCTCTTTTTTTACTAGTTCTATATTTGACACGGTCCATTCCATGGCCATATCGACATCTTCGAGATGGCCATTGAATAACTCGAAACGTGGGTCGACATGGGACTCAAAAATGCCGTTGTGATACGCGGGTATCATTTCTTTTTTCTTTTGAAATAAAAAATTATAATAAAAGCTCTCAGTCCTCCTTGTGACTAGGTTCCTGTTCGGGCGCTAATGTTGTGACGTTCCACCATCACAGGGTAGTTCCCGATAGCATTCACTATCGGGAATCGTGTCAGGACCTAGCTGGGGAGACTATAGAGGCTTTTTCTCTACAATCAATGCCCGCCTCAAGCGTATCAGGGCATAGGAGATGTAGCGGAGAGCGTACCGGTCCCCACCCGTCGCCACCCTGATACTAATGTCTTACCCTGCTGGATCTATTTATCACGTGGGATTATGGAATAGATAGAGCCGGAAAAGAGGGAAAAAGCTTTCCTTACTCCGTGAGCAAGTAAGCGCGCAGTGGCTTACTTACAGTAGAGTAAGTACTTGCTTAAGTGGATGCGGACGGGATGGGTTCGGCAAGGAGTTTTGAGCAGACGCATTGTCATGCTACTGAACCTGGAAGAGCACACTGCTTAGTGTAGCGGGTTTATAGAAAAAGAATAATACTTTCTTTATTAACCGCGAGAACACTCAAATTGTGCACATATATCAACACTACAAGATGTTTCTATCTACTGCCACGTAATGGACAGCAGATAGAAGTCTGCTTGCTCTCTTTTCACGAGGCTCAATGGAAAAGTGTATCACTTTTCCACCTCTCTCGTGAGAAACCCAGTTACGGGTATCTGATTCGTCGAGAAAGCGCACTGCTTTCTCGACTGACAGAGCGAGACTTTAATCTTAACAGTAACTTATATTAAATAAGTCCCTTCACGACCGCACAATTGATCGTGAAGGAATTATTTCATGTACTTCTGCGCGCCGGGTTTGTCCACAAGCGCAATGCTTCCTCGACTCACCAGGGCACAGTGCTCTTCAAGCACAGCGGGCTCGCCGTGGAGAACGCAATGTTCTTCATGCCAGCTGCGAAGTAACAATGTCCTTATGCTAGTTACCCTGCGCAAGTTCGTTGTCGTTTGAAATAAACGGACAACTAATCGGCAAGGCCTTTTAGTGAAGAAGGAACGAAAGAAAGAAAAGGAATGATTAATTTATGAATGGTATATTTAACGAGGAGAGTTGTTATAAGAATGGTTGCTCGGTATGAATTCGAGCGCGCTTATATAGTCTTGTTCCACGCGGACATCTGATGATTTCCCCCTCTCTTCGTAGGTGTGGCTTTCTCGTTTCGGTGTCCATTTGATTAGCGTGAACATCTCGCGCTTGATAGTGTGCGCGCGTATGTGTGTTTGATTCGCACATCTGGCGCTCGCATTCTTTCTCTCTCGCACTCATTGTATCTTACTTTACGCTTATAATATAGTGTTTCGCTTTTATATAATATTATAATTGCTTTAATTAAGTTTCAATCGAATAATACTTTTATTGTATTATTTGTATGGGTCGAGGGTAAGCGATTTATTAATAGTTAATTAATTAAGTCATCTCGCATGTTATCTAAATTATAATATTATTTCGTGCATTATTAATTTTAATTATTTTCTTTAAATTGTTTTTATTATAATTTATTTTGTTTATTTTATTTCGTAACACTTGGGTGTGTTACAAGTTAAAGACAGCTCGAGGCAGTTAAGTCGATCCCGAGCAGAGCTTGAGTAGATACCCTTGAGTAGATACGTCAAGTATACACGATCTCTCTCTATTTAATAAACTTAATGTTTTTAAATATAAAACTCTAATTTAATTGTAACCTAACCTTACGGTAAAAAGTTTGATCCTAATAGTATCAAACAGAGATGATCACCGAAATCAGATTAAGTATACATATACATAATTATAATTATTTATTATTCTAACATAATAATAATTATTCTAATATAATAACTTAATGTAATATGATGTTGTAGAAATTTCCCTATTTAGTGCAAATGTACAAGGATCGGTGGCAGGAATTTCGAACTAACACTAGTAACTTGATACACTGATATTCAGTGCGCATGCACATTGATGGAGTAGTATTAGCTGGTGTAGTGCAGTATCATGGCAGCTGATTCGTCGGCTTATTGATCTGTCAAGCGCACGAGGTTTGAATTGAATTGGAGAATATACATGAATTGGAATTCGCAGCTACTCGATAAATGAATTTTTACACTTGAAGTATAACTTGCTCAATTTATTCTCAAGAGTCTCACACAAACACAAGTTACGGTTTAACTTTTATAAATATTTTATTCCGAGTATAATATAATCGAATTGACGATGGTCGTGGGAGCAACCTTCCAATTCGCTGGTAATAAATAGAGACAGCCGTGGATAGATTGGCGAAAACGTGCCCCTTTTTGTACCCGAAAATTCATCACATTTGCGCGAGGTAGAAAGATTTAGAAGATTTTGCGTTCTTCAAAAGTTTAGGCACAGTCTTTTTGTATGCTTTTATGTGTTTCGTGCTTGGTGTTTACTGGTCTTGATTAAGAGGGTGATATTAATTAACATCATATGTGTTTGTTGGGGCTGTCTTATGTACATAGTGCTGCTTCTGGACCGCTATTGATGAGCTAGGATAAACAATTCATTCGATGGTAAGTCCTAATTCTACGTCCATAGGAATCAAGAACGTTGCATTGGATCTTAACTTTTAGAGTTATCGATGCTTCGTTCGGGAGTTACCGACATTGCGTTCGAGAGTTATCGACGTTGTGTTCCTGAGTTATCGACATCACGTCAGAGCTAGTTATCATGGTGCGACACATACCCCCTACGGGAAATTTTAGCACCAGGTGCTGATTCTGAAGTAAAGTAGTGTTTAGTAATTTTTGCTGTTTGTCATTTGTATGCTTACATTTTCTTTTATTTTTTCCTTACACCTCTGACCTTTTAGAGGGTGATTTTTAGTTAAATTTTTAGTTTAACCGCAGAATGCGCACGATTTTCCAGATGAATTGCTTGCTGAGTCTAAATGGTGTTCTGCTGTGAGCTATTCGTTCGGATCATGTAGGTCATAATTCCAAAACACTAAGTATTCTCTAACAAACTGAGTCTAGACTGTCGCTTCATGATTTCTATCTTCGTCCTTTCTAACTTCTACGATGATTCACTATAAAAGAATTAAGTCTGCATGCTGAAACTGCTTATTGTTGAATAAGCTTAACATAGTCCTTCACATTATCCAAACCACGAGTAATCAAATAGTAGCACTGTGACTGGGAGTTGATGATTCCCATTGAGCAGGGCAATGCTTTATGCTAAGATAGGCAATACACTGACAGAATTAGAGTCTTAGAAGCGATGCCGATTTTTCCAATAGACTAGTTATATTTTGTTTTAAACGTTCTTAAATTGCGGAAGCGCAAGGGTCAGGAAACTTGATGTCATAGAAGTGTAGGAATTTCGTTCTCTTTATATTCACTAAGTGTATAAAAATGAAGTCATTGTTCCTCTATCTGACTATAGAATTATCATTTATCGTTTTCCGTTAATTAGAATTAGTGTGTGCAATTAAATTATCTTTGTTCTACTATTCATATTAGTACATTGTACTTGTTTGGGAATGCAATAAATTTGAATTCCCGTTCGTACTCTCAGAGCGGTTAGACTCACTGCGCCGCCATGGCGCGGCAGCACCTTGTGGTGTCTCGGCGGAGCAGCTGAAACACTGCACTGACAAGCCAGGTATGTTCGCGATATTTCGGTCTCTTTCGGTCTCTCACATGTAAATGGGAGAGGTGTGAATTTGATTAGTGAAGCGACAAGTTCAAGGCCTAGAAGACGGAAGTAGAGCAAGGTCTCGCTCTCTCTGATAACAGCTCGCCTCGAGGCAACTTCTTCAGCAACGACTACTGCACCTTTTTTTGGATCAACTCAATCAAAACTTCACTGGCTCTACTCAACAGCACCAGACAAGCTCAGCAGAACTGCTCAACTTCTGCACGCAACAGCTCTTCAAACATCGACGATTAGTGAAATCGCTTCGGCTTCAAGGTAAGCAAACCCAATTAATTCGAGGTTAGGTTGCCCACGTGTTCTACTCGGAGCTGCAAATCAATAATATTTAGTGCAATTAATTGTAAGATAAGCTTCCGTGTATGTGATCACCGAGGTTGTTCGTGTGGAGAGTCTCACTGATTGCAGCGGTCACACTCATCATCTTCGCCAACACTCATCGATAACCAGATTAGTTATCTCTAATTAGAGATTGCTACGTCACTTAACTCGCCTCAATTCTAAAACTAAACACTTGCGGACAACCTCACATCTTGAAGACTAGCATTAATATCACAGTGTAATAAATAAGTAATTCGTATAAGATGTAATATTCAATATAATTTTAATGTGAAATTTTCAATTGGTATTCGGTTGTAATTTATTTTATCACCCACAGCATTCCCTCATATTTATTATTGTATTTACAAACCGGTCTTTATTCCACATCAGTAAATTTAGTAATAACTACTTCTAGCTTGTTACGTTTCTGCCTATATATATGCATTTGAACAATATTTATTTAATAACCGTGACACCTCTTTTTTTATTGTATGCTTTTTTAAATTTCAATCACATTATCGATATTTAACCTTTGTAATCCTATGACATAGAAGTTAGGTGTTCTTAATAGAATTTAAAAATATGTCTTTTTACAGAACGCTTAACTAAATTTATAGATTGAATAAAAATCACCCGATGTGATTCTTAATTGACAAACATAATCTTTTAACTTTTGGAATTTCTCATTACTTTATGCAATCTACTATTCTCTAAATTTACAATAAATAGATGCATGCGATAAAAACGAGATAGATTGAATTATGGCTAGGTTTAACGGTATACAAAATAAACATTCAGATAAGCTATCATAATTATGATCAAACCCCTAAGCTTTAGTTTTTATTTAGATTATTTTTTCTTACAAAATTCGAGTGAATCATGACTTTCGGGAATTTTCTTGGACTTTCATCCTATTGCGTGACTCTTCTCTTTTCGGCTTCCAGTTTTCTTATCTAGCAATTAGTAGATCTTGGTCTATATTCCTCTTCCTGATTGGTTTTGATAAACCACTATGTGTCAAGGTTGCCAGTATCTCTGCCGGTACGCTATTCAAAATAATTAATAGCCAGTAATCGATTGGCTATTGATTATACGTCAGTGCCCTGTATTCATGACCCGCTAGTGACTATTCTTTCCGGCTGCAGGGAGTTTAGTGGCGCGTGCGCTCTTCGCCTCTTTCTTTCCTCTCACTCTACCAACAATAATAAGAGACAGAGGGACAGAGGGACAGTTAGACAGAGAGACAGAGACAGAAAGAGAGAGAGAGAGAGAGAGAGAGAGAGACAGAGAGATAGATAGATAGATATTTGTTTATTTGTAAATATTTACAAAGTATAACATACATAATTACACATATTTTCCTTTAAAATTACAATAAAATTACATCGAGTCAAGATTATCATTATTGCACTTACTGTGATATCACAGATTCGCTTACTCAGATATATTAAACTATTTACAAATCAGTCTAAAATATTGCATAAACCTATTACTGATATCACAGCGCGTCTCATAAAATACAAATAAACAGAAGTTATAGAATCAGTCGATATCTATCATATAACAATACATTTAAAAATAAAAGTCAATCATTCACTCTACTCATTTATTCGTTGACACACTCACGCTAATAAATACACTCACGCTAATAAATACACTCACACTTTAAAATCAATGTATAGGGGACAAAACGAAAAGAGAGAGAGAGAGAGAGAGAGAGAGAGAGAGAGAGAGAGAGAGAGAGAGAGAGAGAGAGAGAGAGAGAGAGAGAGAGAGAGAGAGAGAGAGAGAGAGA
>UELU01078214.1:0-10422 GCA_900490025.1 Megastigmus dorsalis
TATATATATATATATATATATTGCAGGGCGATGTGAGTTATTTATGTTCAGGTGTTTAAATAAATGACCAAGTGTTAGTTGAATTAAATGTATATATATATATATATATATATATTGTAGAGTAATAACTAAAAAATAATACAAAGTAACGGTATCTTAAACCGTTTTTAATACAAAGCACGGTGCGTTTGAGGCATATATATGTCTTTATATTTATATAATCATATCGCGCTTCTTCACAAAAATCTCGCGTTATTCGTACGCTGCTCATACGCATATATAATATTTAATATTTAATATATTAACGGGCACGTCGGTCGCGTAACATAAAAGCCGTTCTGTATGGCGGGGCTAGGATAACTAGGAGCTGGTGAGAGACCATTACGAGGAGCAGCTCGAGAGTCTCCCGACGGGACCTTACTACGACGAGGGGCACCTCGTTTTTTAAACTTCGGAGGCCGGTTAAAAAGCGATCGTAAAAGAGTTCGCGTCACGTGTCGAGAGTAGCCATTCTAAAAATACCGGACTCAGCTGCGATCGGAAGATCAGCTACAAGGTGTGCGAATAGTAAAGAACGCGTCTGCACAGGGGCGCGTAAATATAAAAGATTTGAATTTGTCAAAAAGATAAAATAATCTAGATTTTCATATAAATGTATACAAGAAGAAGAAGAGTATCTTATTATTGAATAAATCGATTAGTTTGATTGAAAATTTTGATTTGTTTATTTAAAAATCATATCCTCCTGCATAAAATTGCATCCCACTTACTGTCCAAGATATTACTTATAAGGAATAAAAGTAGATATGTAGAAAAACGTTTCAGGCCGAGAATAACGTTATCTATCGTCTCGCCATGAACACCATTGTGAATGGTTACAGCTTTAACCTCTATACGTGTAAGAGGGTATTTTGCTATGTCGTCATACCACAAAACACTCGTCAAATGAGATTTTTTTGCCGCAGGGCCATAATTAAACAATGTTTCCATGTAGGATCTGTTGGCATAGGCATTATTTGGCAGCGAAACAGGTTTGTGATTAAAGAATACGTTAACCTGATTGAATAGTGAGTGCATAAAATTATTCACATGCCCTACAGTCGCGTCTTCGGGTATTACACCAGTTAGCGATATGTGCACGCGCACACTCAATACTGTATGAGCCAAATCCAGATACTCGACATTTCCTGGAATGGTAAATTCTATTGGCGATTGGTCGGTACGCGACGATATCGGTTTGTACTGCACCCAGTGAGAATTTTCGATAGCTGTCTGCGTCGTCGGCAATTCAAAAAGCGATAATTCAGACTTTAATGATTTACAAGAATGAGTGTATAAAAACGTCATGTTGTGTCAATTTTCAAAAATATCTCGTTCAGAGCGAAATTTGTTTATTTTTCCAGTCTGTTTGTTCTTCTTTGTCTTATCGCCTTCTCTACAATTTTTCTTCTTCTTCTGCTCTGTCTTTCTCTTACTGTACAAGGAGATACTCTGTTTACCGCCGCCGCCACTGACAAGGGAACATTCCCAAGCGTCCGCCTCCAATTTTTCTGAAATTTAGATATGTTGTTTAGTAGTTTACACACGTTTACTGCGAGCTGTTCCTCTTCGGCTAAATGCATACACTTATGGTAGCACAAAGATTGCAAACTTTCCCTCACCAATGTATGTGCCCTTGTTGTCATGCTCATTTCAGTCGATCGAGACAGATATAAGGGATCAATACGGAGATCACGTGCCATTCAACTACGGACTATTGACGGTGACACTTCACCTCAAGCGTATCAGTTAAAATGTTCGTACAGAGAGTTATTTATTGAACAATGTGGCGGTGGGGGTGGCGAGATTGATGTTTCTACTAATTTTAGCTCACCGACTTACACCACAGGTATTGGTGGCTATAGTAGTAGGATAGGCGGCTTTATGAAAGGTCTATACCGACGCGCAATACCTAAACTCAAGGACAAACTCAAAGAAGGAGTGGCGAAAGACCGTAAAGAGGCTATCCACAGTGCTGCCAAAATTGTGCATGACATTGGCATACATCATAAGCCACTCAACGATTCACTTAGTAAATGTATAGGAGAGGGAGACATGAGAATTTTTAAAATGAAGGCTGATAGTGGAGATATGGTAGATGAACCGGAGTATAAAAGAAAGCGTGTGACACAGAAACCTCATTCTCTCACAAGGGGACATTCCCAACCGTCCGCATCCAATTTTTCTGAAATTCAGATATGTTGTAGTTTATCGAAAAATAAGAGACTCGTATTTTTTTATCGGCGGAAAAAGCGGTTTAGGTGGTGAAAATCACCCTCAAAAGTCACCCCTAAAAACAATGTCACAGCAATATCTTTGGTTGTAATTAATGTTTCTGGATGAAACAAATTGGGAAAAATTTCTTATGAAAAAGACAACAAAACCATATAGGTTTCGTTCTCGGGGGTTGCAACCCCTACGTTGTATAGCGGAAAAATTATCTTTTTCGAGTTTATTTTTCTTGTAAATAATTACAAAATTGTCATAAAAATATAAAAAAAGGTTTTTCTAATAGATAATGATAAAAAAAATTGACGTATTTCGGTGTTTCTCATTACCTTCTATTTCGGAGGTGAACTACCCCAAAATTCTATCAAATCGATATAGACAATTGCCGCTCACCAATTTTGATGATTTTTTTCATATTCTTTGACTTATAAAAAATGTGAGACATGTATATTATTATTCTGCAGAAAGTTCTGTTTAGGAGTTGAAAATCACCCTCAAAAGTCACTCTAAAACCGTTATACAGCAATATCTTCGGTTGTAATCAATATTTTTCGATAAAAAGAAATGGAAAAATTTCATTACGAAAAAAGCCAGAAATCATATAGTTTTCGTCTCCGGGGATCGCAACCCCTGTATTGTATAGGAGGAAAACTATATTTTTTAAGTGTATTTTTCGAGCAAAGCAATTATAATATTGTCATAAAAATGTAAAAAAAAAACTAAAATATTACAGAAAATGATAAAAAAATTTAGGTGTTACGGTGGTTTTGACAAATTATTTATTACGGGGGTAAAGTACACATAAAGAATAATAATAAAAAATATAATGTAACAAGACTGTAAAACCGATAAAAATATACTATTAGTTTATTAAAGTACAGTCGACATAAGTAACTTTTCTAGTGTAACAAAAAATATTGACAATTGTCTAGATCTATTTGGCTGATATTTAGTATTTTGTAGATCGTTAAAAAATAAGACATACATATTTTTTTTTTATCGACAGAGAAATGTATTTATTGTTAGAGAGTGAAAATATTGCTAATAATAATAAGCCCTAAAAAGATTTTCGTCTATATCTTCGGGCATGGTTGAATTATTTTCAAAATCTGTTAAAGAACCAAAATCACCGAAATATTAGTTGCAGACGATAAAGTTGAAAAAGTATTTGAAAATACTCATACATGTTTATTTATTTCTTCATAATAGTACTACATTCGATAGTATTTTTATATAATTATTGAAATTTTATCATAATTTAAAAATAATTGTTTCAACATATTGTATTCTACATAATAAATATTTGTAAGTATTTAATTAAATGTAAGTAAATTTATTTTTAATGCTTCGAGTCGCATTAAGTTGTAAATATATCTGTAACCAATCATTTTTCGAGTAGATAGTCATATATCTGTCTACGTTTCTTATCACTGAATGTATCGTGAACAATAATGATACTCTATGAATAAATGCTGTAGGCATAGTAGTGTCTTGCACCATGGACATTTTATGATTGCTATATCCTCGTTTTGTTCATTGAAATAATTCCGCTTTAATTCCTACCGAAATCATCCAAAATGCAATCAATGGTTTTTATCATCGTTTGGCTCATTGTCGGGAAGTGGGTGGGCATCATTTTGAACATTTGCGATAAAAATCTTGTGCATTCTGTATCTTAACTAATCGTGAGAGGCAAGGGGACTCACGCTAATCAAGCACCCCAAAAAGTGAGAGGCAAGGAGACTCACGTTAATCAAGCACCCCAAAGGAAACAGATCTTACTACGTCCACGTCGTTGTTTCTGGGTAACGCTAAAAGTAAGAATAAGGATGCTAGTATTATTTTAAATCATTTTAAAAAATACTAACTGAATGTGCAATTTCCCGCTTTATCGATTTTCGTTATTTAAACTGGGATTTCCGATTAAAAAAAACACTTGACGTTGAAAAAACCTTCAAGATCGAGTAAAGGTAGAGTCGGAGGTCAAGTTGAAGGTCGCTAAGCCTTGTTCAAAACTACAAATATAAAAACTTTACCGATCGAAACATATTCGAAGGTATCTCAAAATCTTGTTGGGAGTAAATGACCTTGGAGTAACCCTCAAGGTCAAACTTTTTTTGCGACGTAAGTACATATCTGAACGTAAAATTTTCCGCTCTCTCGATTTCCGGTGTCAAAAATAGGGGTTTCCATTTGAAAAAACAAAGTTGACCTTGAAATAACCTTCAAGGTCAAGCTCAAGGTCAAATCCAAGGGCATCATCGGATTCTTCGTTTAAAGTTACTGCAGTAATGGCCTTAATCTCTTCAAAAATATTTATATCTTGAGACTTACTGGGGTGGCCCGGAACTTTTTGGACACCCTGTATAAAAAAGAAAATGAGCAAGTTACTATTGGTTTTACGAAATTTACACAATTGAGGCCACAACATTGCGTTGTAGTTGGAAGTAATGGTACGCATAATGTGTGCGCGTGCGCGCATCATGAAAATTTGAAGCTCATGCTAAGTGCTATAGATCTAGAAAATTTAACTAAAAGTACTAAATTGCCTTTAAATATTATCACGATTGAAGAGAGTCCGACGGTCTTCACCGTGCGATTCACCCGCTCCACAGGATTGGCCTGCGCATGATATGGAGGAATCGTCGTATGGGTTACTCCATGCTCATCTAAGAAACTATCCATGATTTCGTTACTAAATTCCGTACCATTGTCCAAATGAAATACTTCTGGCACGCCAAATCTGAGAAAAATCCTTTCGTTTAACTCTCGTTTAATCGTGCGACCATCCGCCTTACGAATCGGAATACACTCTATCCACCGGGTAAATTGATCCAGAAACACCAGCAGGTACTCGCAGCCCCGCGCCGTTCGCGGAAAAGGACCCATCAGGTCTCCAGCCACAATTTCCCACGGACGCGGAATCGCTCTTTGTCCCATCAAACCAGCAATGGTCAACTGCTTCACTTTGCACTGCTGGCATATTGCGCAGTTGCGTACATATTGAGCGACATCTTTGTAGATTGAAGGCCAATAATAATATAGGGCCACTCGTTCATACGTTTTAGTACGTCCCAAATGATCGGCGGTCGGTTCTTCGTAGGCTTCATGCAACACCTGTTGACGTTTTTCCCTAGATAATACCAACTTCCAGGCGTCTTGGTCCTCAATAAGATCCTCAATGGCTGGATCCGACTTATAACGATACAGCTGCTCTCCCACTATTTTCCAGTATGGGAAATCAGTGGGGTTGTCCCGGACATTCGCGAACATGCGATTGTACCAGGGATCGTCTACCACTGCGTACATGCGAGACAGCGCATCTGGTACATAGTTGAGAGACCCTTTACGATGTTCAATCACGTAATCGTAAGCCTGCAGTTCTAATGCCCAATGCGCAAGGCGGCCAGTGGGGTTTCGCAGGTTACAGGCCATTTCAGGCTGCTATGATCCGTGATCACTCTAAGCTTATAACCTTCCACGTAAGATCGGAATTTGCGAACTGACAAAATCACTGCCAAACACTCGCGCTCGGTTACGGAATAATTCCGTTCAGTTGACGTCATCGTGCGGCTCGCAAAACACAGAACTTTCTCTTGGCCATCAATTATCTGCGTGAGCACCGCTCCCAAGCCTGTGTCACTGGCATCAGTCTGTATAACGAACTGATGTTCAAAGGAGGGCCGATGCCATACCGGCGCTGAGGCGACGAGCGCTTTAATTTGCTCGAACGAGCCCTGCTGCTCTTCTCCCCAGTGAAACTTGCAGTTTTGCTTCGTAAGCTGCGTAAGGGGCTCGGCTATCGTGGCGAAGTCGTCCAAAAACTTCCGGTATCACGAAGCCATCCCCAGAAATCGCCGTAACTGCTTCATTGTCTTAGGCGCTGGGTAATCCAGCAACGGAGCGATCTTATCTGGATCCGGTCTAATGCCGTCTCGATTCACGAGAACCCCCAAGAATTTCACTTCACTGCGGCAAAAATCGCTCTTCTTTCGATTAATGGTCAGACCCGCCGCCGTTATACGCCGTAACACACACTCCAGGATTTCCATATGCTTCTCAAAAGTTTCCGTAGTCACAGTCGTATCGTCAAGAAACATGAATGCATACGGATCAAGATCCGGTCCTACGATACTATCCGCCAAATGCTGGAATGTAGCCGGTCCGCCGATTACACCAAATGGTAGAGAATTAAACTCAAACAATCCCAAGTCTGGCACAGTAAATGCCGTCAGAGGCTTAGATTCCTCCTTCATAGGGATTTGGTGGTATGCGCTGCTTAAGTCAATGGTGGATATGTATGGGGCTCGCTCCAATTTGCACAGTATCGCATCCATATATGGCAGCGGGTAAGCACTAGCCTTGGAGGATAAAAGGATTTATTCGTCGATTCCGGAGGTCCATATGCCGTTTCCGGGTAAACGTAGTCGTCCGGCGGAGGTGGATCCTTGTAATTACGTTCGGCTTCCACTAGATATTCTGCCTCCCTACCAAGCCTAATTAACGTATCGACGTCTGCCACTTGACTTCTTGGCACGAGTCTCTGCAGTTCCGGAAGCATGTTTTCATATAATAGTTCTAACTGCTTCTCCTGGTCCCATGGCTTCTCGAACTTGTTCAATATCGTTAATAGACAGAACACATAGTCCTTTACGGGCTCCGCTCGACCCTGCATACGCCGCTGAGCCTCGACCACCAACTTCTGCTGCAGTCGCCGGTTTATGCCGTAACAGCGACGCGCTGCCTCGCAAAAATCGGCCCAAGTATTCCAATTCTTCCTGGTCTGCCGGCACCACAATAAGGCTCCCCCTTTCAGCAACTCAGTCATGGCATTGAGGAGATCCTCATCTTCTATATGCGCAAGGGCACGACATTCTTCCACTCGCTGAATGAATTCCTCTATGCTGCTGCCCTTTTCACCGGAAAAGCTAACCCTCCATGGGCGGACTGTCTTGCCGAGATCCGTCCTCGCCGACCTCGATCTATTCATATCCGACGAGAAACCAGTAGTTGTCCCTCTCGACGGATACCCCCCCCCCCCCCCCCCCCCCCCCAGACGAATACTGCTCCTCTGAAGCACGCCATTTTCTCGGGTTGACTGACACCGTCGATCCTGGGGCTGTAAAACTCGGCGCGTTCGGATTCAATCTCGGCCTTCCTCCTTCACTTCTGCCGTCAGGTTGCGCTGCTTCGCCATTCCTTACTGGACCATCTATATCTATATACTGTAGTTCAAACGTTTCTTGAAACGTCACCCCTTTACTTCTTTTTGGCCTTGTACCTCTATATGGGGGGGGGGGCGCTTTCTCGCACTGTAGACTCTCTACCATTCAGTCTCGTGCTGCTCACCAGTTGGGCCATTTGACGCTACAGCTCCTTTATTTGGCGACCCGACTCTATTGCCATCCTCTGCGTTCTGCTCAATTCCACAGCAACGGCTCGCAGCAACTGATACTGCCTTTCGTCGCTCATAGTTCCAATCACCAGGTCCGACTACTGTACCCGTGTCTCCGCTGTAGAAAACACTGTGCGTGGAGTTTGCATATATTCATGGTGTCTTGCCCCATCAGCTGTTGAGTTGGTCACCATTGTCGTTGTCGTGGTGACTGAAGTCATCATTGGACATGGTACCTCTCCTACCCCTGGCATACTGTCCCTTGCGACCAGCGCATCTACACCACTCGGTAGTGCTGTGCTTTCCGTCCCCGGAAACTGCTCTTGCTCTACAGCAGCCGTCATGATACTTATATTATATTGTCCCGTATTCTGACATGTTGTTAACGACATATCCGCTCTGTGATCTTGCGCTGAACTTGATGCCAGTGGTGAAAAACTCGGTAAATTCGTATTGTCGTATATTTCTCCGGTGCCCCCGTGCATTCTACAAAGTATTTCTCCACGTGTCCTGTCGCTGAACTTCACCGCCTCCACGAACTCTCCGAGATTCTGTTCTCGGCGAGCGCTCAACGCCCGCTTGTCTATGCCTACCTCCGTACACGCCACAAAGTCCGACGCCGTATAATCTCCGCGCAGTCGCCTGTAAAGCTTGTCTGCCTTAGCAAATTGCGTGCCTGTCGTCAATAATTCGAACTTACTTAATACGTTATCGGTGCTTTCACCATCTAACTGCATTATCCACATTTGGATCTCCAACCCTACGGTTATATCAAACGTCGCCGCATCCCTGGATGCCATCTTGCTATTTTTGTTTTTAACACGATAAAATTAATTTCGCTCGCGCTGGTGGCAAATTTCGATGTTATTATGCAAACACCAAAAAAAAATATTTTTTTGCGTCAATCACGCGTAGTTTCTCTAACAAAATACACTACCGAGTACGAGAGCAAAAGAAAATTTATAAAAAAAAATTTTAAAACACTAACCGCTTTCAGTTGCATTATCCTTATAATTTTATTTGCTTTCAATGCACTTAACCATGCGATTTCGCCACTGAAAGGGTATATATCGTACTCAAATCGAAATTCGCTCCCTCAGAAAAAAAACGTCGGACAATTTTCGTGCGATCCATATAACGCAGTAATCGACTCGGCATTCACGCAAAAAATTCGTATTTGGAGTTATCTACTCCGATTTTAAAATTAAAATCACTAAACAGTTATAAAATTACAATTTTTCGTCCAATTTTAAAAATTTTCCCGATCGTCATCGAATTATTCTGATGACCTAAAAAAACTAAGTACAAAAGCAAACCACAACAAAAAAAATTTTAATCGGCAGACATGCTTCACAATCTCACTTGGCGATGCGAACGCAATACTAATCGCCAACTCAAACGCCTACTCCAATTTATGCATAAGCCAACGAATCTTAGACGCTTCAAATTTTAACTTTGAACTATACTCGTTCAAGTCATCTGTGTCAACCTACACAAATACTACTAAACAACAAAAAAAAATTTTTTGTCACCTTTCCGTATCAACAAAATTAACCAATCAATAAGACCAACAAAAAAAATCCATTTCATTCTCTTCAAAATTATTTATAACATTTCCGAATTATTATTACGATTAGCGATTGTTGTTAATCATTTATTTTACCGGAACAACAATTGTTATATTATTTAAAATCGGAAAGGTACACATTATCTTAAACGTCTAAACCTCGTTTGCGAGAGACGCTCGCAACTCGTTGCGATTATCGCCTTAATTTTCAAATCGCAATTCGCGAGTCGGCAAAATATAATATTCTACGCTACATTATTTCTTATAAAGCGCTTATTACGAAATACTCCGACTACACTGTCCCTGCGTTTGTTTACATGCTCATCCTCGCGCAACAGTCAGTCGCCGCGCGAGACGTAAACATTGACTCTCCAGGCACTGAAATTCTCTCTAACGTGTCTGAATATAATATTTCGACGCGCACTCACTAAGGCGTTAATTTAAATTTTCCAATTCCACTCGCGACACTTCTCATATACACTATCTGGAAATATGCACTATATGGAAATCGAGAGCACAACACACGAACGACATAAAGGGGTTAAAATAGATATATTCTGCAATGAGAATGCTGCACTAGCCTTCGCTCCTATGAAGTCGCATTCGGTGCTCGCGGAGAGAGAAAAGGGCGCAAGATTGAGCGATAGATAGATAGATATTTGTTTATTTGTAAATATTTACAAAAAAGTATAACATACATAATTACACATATTTTCCTTTCAAATACAATAAAATTACATCAAGTCGAGATTGTTATTGCACTTGCTATATCACAGATTCGCTTACCCAGATATATTAACTATTTACAAATCAGTCTTAAATATTGCACAAACCTATTAATAATATTACAACGCGTCTCATAAAATACAAATAAACAAAAGTTACAGAATCAGTCGATATCTATCATATAACAATACATTTAAAAATAAAAGTCAATCTTTCACTCTACTCATTCATTCGTCGACACACTCACGCTAATAAATACACTCACACTTTAAAATCAATGTATAGGGGACAAAACCAAATAAGTTAACATAAAGCTCATTCGATTGCCCCTAGTGCGACGTGTAAGTCATTCAATTTAAAACTATAACTATAATCTATGCATATTCCGGACCAAGATCACAGGCTCCGTCCCCGGATGACTAGGCATCAAGGTCGAGAAGGTGTTTAAGCACCGCCGTCTTGAATC
>UELU01078216.1:0-29895 GCA_900490025.1 Megastigmus dorsalis
GGATCGAGGTGGAAACGCAGCTGGATCGAGGTGGATACGTAGCTGGAATCGACCTGTACGTTGACCTCGATTCACCGAATCGAGCTTGGTCACCGAGACCATCGACGTCGACATCGAGGTAAATCGAGGTGAAATCGAGGTAAATCGAGGTGGAATCGAGGTAAATCCACCTTGATATCGACCTCGAAATCGAGGCTGGAAATCGACCTCGATGTTTTCAACAGGGTAAGTTTCCCTTTTTTACTTATTTTAATGTAATATTATTTCTGTAAGTTAGGTGTCTTTGTACATGCATGAATTTTTATTGGTTGGTAGCCTTGTCGCGTTTAATGCAAATTATCAATATTTGTTGCATGAATTTACGTTATTCCTTTATGTACATTAATATTCAATTTCTTTTCATCCCCCACATTACAATTTTCTCATTATTAATTCTTATCTCTCTTATTTCAGAGTCTTGATGAATTATCTGAAAACGGCTTGGCATTATTTTCCAGTTTTGCCAGCCTGTTGATCCTTTAATCGGAGTCCTCCTGTCTTGGACCTGCGCCTTATTAATGTTGCGCAATCCCTCTGCGTTTAGCGCGAGATTTCAAACTTCTAATTGATGGGGTCAATTATCGCTGTAATTACGAGTCATTATCCAGTACTGCAACCATCATTTGGAGCTGCTCAGGCGCGAGATTTCATGGATTCAAATCAAGCTTATAAGTCTCTGCTCAATTTTTATTTTTTTTTTTTAGTGACTGTAAGGTAAATAATTATTATATAAAAAATTAATGATCAATTATAAATAAACTCCTAAAATCAACTCTGATAAAACTTTTCAATCTCAACTCTTAAGAGGAGGCCGGAGCTACCCCCTCCTCAATAATTTGTAGTTCCAAGTTCATAGAAAAACTATAAGTCAAATACGTCTCATATTGCATAGAACGGTTCATCGTACCAAGCACTATGGCGCTCAGCTCCTGGTATTACTCAAAATGATAAATAAAAAAAGTTACATGCAGAAATAGGCATGTTCAAGAATTTGAAGTTAATTTTCAATGCGTGAATGTTGGTTACTAGTTCCAGCTTTGTGCAAAAACGACTAATCGGATCCACTTGAAATTGCACAGGGTTATTTATTTCATTGAGACCTATGGCGCTCAAGTCCAAGTTTTCATTTTTATAATCAATATAAAAAGATATCATCAAATAAAAAAACACATTTTTAGCTCCGACCTCTCCTTAAACTATAAATCGAATCAATTATCCTCGTTGTTGTATATATATATATATACTAATTAATCATTTTGTTTTTTTAGGTGTACCGGCCCGCAGCATTTTTATTGCTATAATTAAGATTATACAAGTTTGTTATCCTTAAATATCACCATAATTTACTCTAATTACATACTAATATTCTTTTCTGTTTTCTAAGTTGAACGGACCCGTTACATTAGTCCCCCAACTAAATTTTTTTTTCAAGGGCAAAAAAAATTTTAGTTGCTCCTATAACTAGAAAACATATTTAATAATACTATAGAATTTATTTTATATATAAAAATCAAAAAATACTACACATACACACACACACTCACACACACACACACCCACACACACACACATATACAACGTGACAAAGTTCCAACGCAGCACTTTTGAACTCAGTTTACTCAGAATTGAATTGAAGAAAATAGATGGCAAGAATCGACTACTACCTGCTGGTATTTTGGTTCTATCTATCCGAGACATTGAACAAGAGAATTTTCAGAGTTGGTAGACCGAACTAGCCCTGTGTTTGCGTTCTAGTGCCTGTAAATATAGTATTTGAAATTTCACATTGCTGAAATCGAGTATTCGGCCAAGAATCGACTTCTAGGTGCTGGTACTTTTGTTCTAACGATCCGAGACCTTGATGCGGATGATTTTTGTACTATGTAGACCAAACTAGCCCTGCGTTTTCGCATCAGTGCCTGTAAATAGAGTATTGGAAATTACACTCTGCTGAATCGAGTATTCAGCCAAGAATCGACTACTAGCTGCTGGTACTTTCGATCTATCTATCCTAGACCTTGTTCAAGATAATTTTCAGAGTTGATAGACCAAACTAGCCCTGTGTTTATGTTCTAATGCCTGTAATTAGAGTATTTGAAATTCCACTCTGCTGAAATCGAGTGTTTAGCCGGAAATCAAATACTAGCTGCTGGTACTTTGGTTCTATCTATCCTGGACCTTGATCAAGGTAATTTTCATAGTTGATCGACCTAGCTGGCCCTCTGCTTAGGTTTCTGTGCCTGTAAATAGTGTATTTGAAATTTCTAATCGCTGAAATGGAGTGTTTAGACGCGAATCGACTACTAGCTGCTGGTACCTTGGTGCTACCGACCCTAGACCTTGATCAGGATAATTTTCAGAATTGTTAGACCTAGAAGGCCCTGTGTTTACGTTTCTGTGCCTGTAAATAGAGTATTTGAAATTTCTAATTGCTGCAATCCAGTTTTTAGACATAACTCTAATATTAGCTGCTGGTACTTTGGTACTACCGACCCTAGGCCTTGATTAGGGTATTTTTCACATTCGGTAGACCAAAGGAGCCCTGCGTTTATGTTTCTGTGCCTGTAAATAGAGTATTTGAAATTTCTAATTGCTGAAATCCAGTTTTTAGACTTAACTCTACTATCAGCTGCTGGTAGTTTGATTCTATCTATCCTGGACCTTGATCAGGGTAATTTTCAGAGTTGGTAGACCTAGCTGACCCTGTGTTTATGTTTCTGTGCCTGTTAATAGAGTATTTGAAATTTCTATGTGCTGAAATCGAGTGTTTAGCCGGAAATCAAATACTAGCTGCTGGTACTTTGGTTCTATCTATCCTGGACCTTGATCAAGGTAATTTTCATAGTTGATCGACCTAGCTGGCCCTCTGCTTAGGTTTCTGTGCCTGTAAATAGTGTATTTGAAATTTCTAATTGTTGAAATCGACTGTTTAGACGTGAATCGACTACTAGCTGCTGGTATCTTGGTTCTACCGACTCTAGTCCTTGATCAAGGTAATTTTCAGAGTTGATAGACCTAACTGTCCCTGTGTTTATGTTTCTGTGCCTGTAAATAGAGTATTTGAAATTTCTAATTGCTGAGATCCAGTATTAAGCCGGAAATCCAATACTAGCTGCTGGTACTTTGGTTCTACCTATCCTGGACCTTGATCAGGGTAATTTTCACTGTCGGTAGACCTAACGAGCCCTGTGTTTATGTTTCTGTGCCTGTAAATAGAGTATTCGAAATTTCGAATTGCTGAAATCGAGTGTTTAACCGGGAATCGACTATTAGCTGCTGGTTCTTTGGTTCCACCGACCCTAGACCTTAATCAGGGTAATTTTCAGAATTATTAGACATGTTTGGCCCTGTTTTTATGTTTCTGTGCCTGTAAATAGAGTATTTGAAATTTCGAATTGCTGAAATCGAGTGTTTAACCGGGAATCGACTACTAGCTGCTGGTACTTTGGTTCTACCGACCCTAGGCCTTGATTAGGGTAATTTTCACATTCGGTAGACCTAACGAGCCCTGTGTTTATGTTTCTGTGCCTTTAAATAGAGTATTTGAAATTTCTAATTGCTGAGATCCAGTATTAAGCCGGAAATCCAATACTAGCTGCTGGTACTTTGGTTCTATCTATCCTGGACCTTGATCAGGGTAATTGTCAGAGTTGGTAGACCATGCTGGCCCTCTGTTTATTTTTCTGTGCCTGCAAATAGAGTATTTAAAATTTCTAATTGCTGAGATCCAGTATTTAGCCCGAAATCCAATACTAGGTGCTGGTACATTGGTTCTACCGACCCTAGACCTAGATCAGGGTAATTCTCAGTACCCATAGACTAAAGTAGGCCTGTGTTTTTGTTTCTGTGCCTGTAAATAGAGTATTTGAAATTTCTAATTGCTGATATCCAGTTTTTAGACATAACATTAATATTAGCTGCAGGTACTATGGTTCTATCTATCCTGGACCATGATCAGGGTAATTTTCAGAGTTGGTAGAGCAAGCTTGCCCTATGTTTATGTTTCTGTGCCTGCAAATAGAGTATTTGAAATTTGTAATTGCTGAAATCGAGTGTTTAGCCGGGAATCGACTACTAGCTGCTGGTTCTTTGGTTCCACCGACCCTAGACCTTAATCAGGGTAATTTTCAGACTTATTAGACATGTTTGGCCCTGTTTTATGTTTCTGTGCCTTTAAATACAGTATTTGAAATTTCTAATTGCTGAAATCGAGTTTTTAGATGAGAATCGACTACTAGTTGCTGGGACTTTGGTTCTACCGACCCTTTGCCTTGATTAAGGTAATTTTCACATTCGGTAGACCAAAGGAGCCCTGCGTTTATGTTTCTGTGCCTGTAAATAGAGTATTTGAAATTTCTAATTGCTGAAATCCAGTTTTTAGAGTTAACTCTACTATCAGCTGCTGGTGCCTTGGTTCTACCGACCCTAGTCCTTGATCAGGGTAATTTTCACTGTCGGTAGACCTAACGAGCCCTGTGTTTATGTTTCTGTGCCTGTAAATAGAGTATTTGAAATTTCTAATTGCTGAGATCCAGTATTAAGCCGGAAATCCAATACTAGGTCCTGGTACATTGGTTCTACCGACCCTAGACCTAGATCAGGGTAATTCTCAGTACCCATAAACCAAAGTAGGCCTGTGTTTATGTTTCTGTGCCTGTAAATAGAGTATTTGAAATTTGTAATTGCTGAAATCGAGTGTTTAGCCGGGAATCGACTATTAGCTGCTGGTTCTTTGGTTCCACCGACCCTAGACCTTAATCAGGGTAATTTTCAGAGTTGATAGAGCTAACTATCCCTGTGTTTATGTTTCTGTGCCTGTAAATAGAGTATTTGAAATTTGTAATCGCTGAAATGGGGTGTTTAGACGAGAATCGACTACTAGCTGCTGGTACCTTGGTGCTACCGACCCTAGACCTTGATCAGGATAATTTTCAGAATTGTTAGACCTAGAAGGCCCTGTGTTTACGTTTCTGTGCCTGTAAATAGAGTATTTGAAATTTCTAATTGCTGCAATCCAGTTTTTAGACATAACTCTAATATTAGCTGCTGATACTTTGGTTCTACCGACCCTAGGCCTTGATTAGGGTAATTTTCACATTCGGTAGACCAAAGGAGCCCTGCGTTTATGTTTCTGTGCCTTTAAATAGAGTATTTGAAAATTCTAATTGCTGAGATCCAGTATTAAGACTCGCAGTATTTTTCCAGCTCGAATTGCACTATGAGTTTCGATATGGCTATGGGGTGAACTTTTTTCCCTGACTGCATTAAGCTCCGCACAAGCTGGCATTCAATTGCAAATCAAAAAAGAAACGTGAGTTTGAAGCGCGGCTCGTCCACGGTGATTCAAAGACTTGCAGTATTTTTCCAGCTCGAATTGCACTATGAGTTTCGATATGGCTATGGGGTGAACTTTTTTCCCTAACTATATTAAGCTACGCACATTGTGGCATTCAATTGCAAATCGAAAAAGAAACGTGAGTTTGACGCGCGGCTCGTCCACGGCGATTCAAAGACTCACAGTATTTCCGAAGCTCGAATTGCCCTATGAGTTTCGATATGGCCATGGTGTGAACTTTTTTCCCTGACTACTTTAAGCTCTGCACCTGGTGGCATTCAATTGCAAATCAAAAGAGAAACAAGAGTTTGAAACGTGGTTAGTAATTTCTCTAACAACTGATAGATTTCTGCAGGTGTGGAATTGGATGGTGGCTTTACTGCCGAGAGAACTTGATAAAGCTCCGACGAGTCTACTTGCGTAGGCCACTCTGCGGCAAGTTGGAGTAGCCAGTCTGGGTCTCTTCCACCACAGTTCGAGTTGAATTTTTGAATTTTTTAATCAGCTATTCTAAGACTTGGAACATGTTGCAAAACTGAAGATAGATTAGATAATTGCTTTTTATGTCATTTCAGAGGTCAGTTTTAATTTATTCAACCGCAGAGTCATGTACAGAACCAATCCTGCCACTTGAACTTTTTTCTCAGTGGTCGCACAGATTTAGGAAACTTAGATTATTATTTATGTCTTTACCGAGGTCTCATTTAATTTCCTTATTAGCCCCAGAGACATGTACTGGGTTTTGCCATACTGACATGGACTGTATCGAAACTTAGAATTAATTCCGTAACTTTAACTTTTTGCGTAGATGTCGTAGGACTTGGATCATGTAAGTTTATTTCCATTTATATCATTTCGGAGGATAGTTTTAATTTTCTCAGCCCCATAGACATGTACAGGATTTTGCGCTTGGGATCTGGAATTCATCACCATTTATGAGTAATTATCACTTGTTATCAAAAAATAACATTTATGTTAAATTATTTCTTTGTAACAAAAATAATTTTCACAAGCGCTTGCATAGTCACATTTTGTGTTTTTTCTTTCATATTGAGTAGAGTTCCATGCGTGATATAACCTAATTGAAAAATAATTTGCGACACGTGTGCCCCATTCGGTGCCTCAAGAGGCAAACAGCTTGAACAAATGCTTTTTGTTAACTTGTTGATTTTTTACTGCGCCCCTAGCAACCGAGAGCCACGTGGTGGGGAGAGTAGTACATGAGGGGAAATCATTCGATTGTGCGCTATTGGTTCATTGCAATCGTTAATAATTCAAAATTTATGACAGATAAAAATATTTTACGATAGTAATAAATTTTATTTTTTTTTACCTAATTACCAGTCAAAAGAAATACAGTCATCCTGAATCACCCTGTGTGGTCGCTGATAACGGTATTCAGGTGCTTTGCGTCATAGTGTTTTGTGTTTAGGTGTAAAATTTAGTCGCATTCAACATACGTCACAATATTCTCCGCCTTTCGTTCGAGTTATGTGGTGGCGCATCATCCTGCTGCCACCAGTTTTGCAATGATTGAGACTTAAATTATTAGTTGCGCGCAATACGACCAATTTAAATAAATAGCTTTATGGAACTGATAATATTCTCTATTAATTTCACCATTTAACATAGCATAAACGGTAGAATAATAAAGTGCTTAAAGTGATTAGACAACAAAGAGAATCGATTGAACTGGCAATTAATAATGCTACAACCGTCGAAAGAAAATAATTTTTTTAAATTTTGCTTACAACAATGATAAAAAATATAATTTAAATTGTATTCTCAACAAGAGTAAATCTGAAGTTGCCACCACATTCGGTGAACAGAAACCCTTCCAACACTTTTTCAATTTTATAATTACTTTAAAAACAGAATAATGCGTAAATTTAACGTACTTAATAGTATTTTGGGTCTATTTTAAGATATACTACCCGATAAAAATACTTGAGTATTTTAGAAAAGATTTTAGAATTTTTTAGTTTTTTGACTTCGGTTTGGAAAAATTCTACGAATCGTGCACATTATTGTACGCTTTTAAATTGTGTCTTCTTATAAATTTCTATAAATTTCTTATTATCTCTTCTAATAAGAAATTGTAGATCGAGAAAAGCGAATTTTATTTTCCTTGAAATTCAGAAAGAATGTCATAATTTTAAGGGAAGTACATCTAAAATGAAAGATAATATTCTTCAATCGAGTTTCAGTGACAATTGAACTACTCGATTGATGAAGCACTAACTTCGTAATATTTATGTTATAACCTTCGGTTTCATGTCCAAATAAAATCCAAAAAATGGCTGAAAGAAGAACTCGCATGCTCGAAGTCTTAGTGCGGATGGGGTATAATTATCGCAATGCTGCGAGGGAATACGGTAGAGTTTACCCCGATGAAGCACGTCCATCAAATACTTCTTTTTCAAGGTAATTTTTATTGACTAAAATTTTAACGTCGAGAGAAACAGATAGATAGATAGATTTAATTTAGATAAATAAATATATATAAATATATATAGATAAATATAAGTTTATTTGTAAAATATTACAATGTTAAAGATGCCTATTTATAATCAGTCTTATTAATTCTTTCCATGATATTATCATAGCCATAGAATACAGAGCCTTAGAATTAGCACGCACCACTTTTGACTTATGTTTATTCGTTACTGCATAGAAAAATAAAAGTGCAGCATGTCTCAATCGACGTTAAGTTGTGATAAGAATTCAAGGGTATAGCCAGAACTAATGCATAATTTTTTAGTTCAAAAGGTAAAAAATTTATTTTCCAAAATAAATGTTTTTTTCGAACATTTCTGCCATATTCTTGTAGACGGGATAAAAATAAGTCGAAATAGTCGTTTTTGGTTAGCGATAATATTTTTATCCTTTCGTGATAAATATTAGAAATATTGATTATTCATCGTCGTTGCCGAAATTAAGGATCTAAAATGACCCTTCCAGTTGGGTTCGTCGTCGTCACGTTACCGAGCAGCGATCGGAGTGCGGCAACTTCACTCCGACCTCCGATGATCTCGGAAAAAAGTGTTTTTAAGGTTACGGAGAATACCAACTATACGCAGTGTTGTTTTGTCAATTTGTTGATATCGTCAACAAAATTAAGGTGCAGGATAATGGATGGTGGTGAATGAATATTTTTTGCATTACATTATTTTTTTTCTCGAGAACCAAGTAGAGTACGAACCGACAAAATTATTTTTTCAAAACTTGAAAAATAATTAATTAATTTATAATTAACCTCATTAAAAAGGATTCTGCTGCATATTTTGAAAATTCAACTCAGATTCTCCGAGCCAAGTATAAACCAAGATGTACTTTTCTACGAAGGTTATAGAATATGGAATATCCGAACTAGTAGTGTAGATGCTTAACATTGCAGTTTACGAACCATGCACGTCTAATTATAAATTATTTTTTTTTTTTTGATTATATGAAATTTATTAAAATATATTTTATTAGATTGTTTGAAATCTATTGTAAATTTTTTACGGTGAACGTTTTCTATTCAACGTTTGAATTGAACGTGGATGTTAAAGTTGTGTTCACTATTACAAAGCCCTGTAAATGTCCGTTAGTTTTCTATACGAGATAATATTTTGATATATTCATAAGCATTGCTGACAAACATTTTTAAAACTTTATTACCCACGGATTTCAATTACGGAATCGAAAATCGAACAAATCTTAATCCCCTGGTTTAGTGTTCTCAATCGGACAAGAATATCCATATGGGACTCTTTAATTACGATTTATGGACTTCAAAAAATTTGATTTACAATAGAATATGAAGAATTTACTGCAGTATTTTTTGCTTTGTTTATAATAATTTGAATTTTTTCCAATTCGGATATATATCTTCCCGCAGAGTTCATACATAAGGACTGAGAGCCTTAAGTTGCCATATAAACAGACTCTTAGCTCAGCACAGATGTATGTATGTATGAATGTATGTACGTCAGAAAGTATGCGTAAAAGTATGGAAAAAGGTATGTCAGAAAGTATTCGTAAAAGTATGGAAAAAGTTATGGAAGAAAGTATGCCTAAAAGTATGGACAAAAACAAATATAGGCATGTGGACTATCGAAATCTAAGTGATGTGTACTAAAAAGTAGACAAATCAGAGGTGTGCACGAAAAATTCGCAAGGCCAAAAACATTTCGATTAATCAAATTTTCAAACCTCGTTTCTAGCAGTTATTGAAAAATTAAAAAAGATCGAGTTTAGAAGTCTTTTTCGCGTTCTACGCAAAAGCTTATTGAACCTATTTAAATTTTACAGGTCAATGGCCTTGTAGGTCTTTTTGGCAGAAAAAAATGCACCCTTTTGATTTTCTCTCATATAATAGTCTTCTAAGATATAAATACTGTTTTTTTAAACTTTCTAATTTTTCGTGAGAAATGCATACCTCTGATTCGTCTACTTTCTTCACATGCCTATATTTGTTTTTGTCCATACTTTTAGGCATACTTTCTGACATACATACATTCATACATACATACATACATCTGTTTAGAGTTAAGAGTCTGTCTATATGGCAACTTAAGGCTCTCAGTCCTCATATATGAACTCTGCAGGAAGATATATATCCGAATTGGAAAAAATTCAAATTATTATAAACAAAGTATCCATATTTACAGTCATTATCTAAATACTGCAAAAAATACTGCAGTAAATACTTCAATTTCATATGGATATTCTTGTCCGATTGAGAACACTAAACCAGGGGATTAAGAGCTGTTACTCAATCTCGTTATTCGATTTTCGATTCCGTAACTGAAATCCGTGGGTAATGAAGTGTTAAAAATGTTTGTCAACAATGCTTATGAATATATCAAAATATTATCTCGTATAGAAAACTAACGAACATTTACGGCGCTTTGTTCAAATGTTGAATAGAAAACGTTCACCGTAAAAAATTTACGATAGATTTCAAACCATCTAATAAAATATATTTTAATAGATTTCATATAATTAAAAAAATAATTAAGTAATAATTAGACGTGCATGGTTCGTAAACTGCAGTGTTAAGCATCTGCACTACTAGTTCGGATATTCCATATTCTATAACCTTCGTAGAAGAGTCTATCTTGGTTTATACTTTGCTCGGAAAATCTGAGTTAAATTTTCAAAATATGCAGCATAATCCTTTTTAATGAGGTTAATTATACATTAATTAATTATTTTTCCACTTTCGAAAAAATAATTTTGTCGATTCGTGCTCTGCTTGGTTCTCAAGAAAAAAAAATAATGCAATGCAAAAAATATTCATTCACCGCCATCTATTATCCTCCATCTTAATTTTGTTGGCGATATCAACAAATTGACAAAACAACACTCCGTATAGTCGGTATTCTCCGTAACCTTAAAAATACTTTTTTTCCAGATCATCGGAGACCGGAGTGAAGTTGCCGCACTCCGCTCGCCGCTCGATAACGTGACGACGACGAACCCAACTGGAAGGGTCATTTTAGATCCGTAATTTCGGGAACGACGATGAATAATCAATATTTCTAATATTTATTACGAAAGGATAAAAATATTATCGCTAACCAAAAACAACTATTTCGACCGATTTTTATCCGGTCTACAAAAATTATATATTAATTCTGGCTATACCATTAAATTTTTATCGCAACTTAACGTCGAATGAGACATGCTGCATTTTTATTTTTCTATCCAGTTACGAATAAACTTAAGTCAAAAGTGGTGCGTGCTAAGTGTGTCACGCGGACACTTAGAAGAATAGTTCTTTTCTCGCGATTACCGCGGTTTGACGCGTCACTTCTGTCCGTGTAGCATCTCGCGATACACAAATCCCTATAGTCTAGGTGAATTAGCATTTCAGGTGGATGCTGTCAGAGAGTGCAATTTTATTTTTGGAATCTCTTCGAATGTAATACGGATCGATAATTTTGGGGTGCACCGCCGGTTCAAGAAGGTCTGCTTTGTTTATAATAAATGAAAATGTGAAAAAAATGTCGAAACTTCACGTATTTCTGAGAAGATTTATTACAATATCTCTGTAAATATGCATCGTACGACAAACTGTACAGTAAGAAAAATCTTCGTAATGAAACTTTCTACAAGATAGGATATGTTGAATAATTTGTATATGCAATATTGACATTGCAAAATGGAGAAAACCGCGAAAAAAGGGAAAAAAACGAAGGTAATTTTTATAAGGAATTTGCACATGCTTAAAATGAATTAGCACACTTAAAACTTTAGATATTAAAGTTTTTCGGAACAGCAAATATATGCGCAAAACCTCGTTCCGATCCCTCTGTTCGTTTTTGCACAATAATTTTGCAATCCAGGTACTTTCAGAAAAAAAGCTTTTTAAAATTTGCGCAGAGCAAAGAATAAGGCCTTTCCATAGGCACCAATTTTTTTACGTAAAGTTCAAAGCTTCAGTTATAACATTGAATCGGTTTAGTTATCATTTATAAATTTTAAACAACATTTAGAATTTTTTGAAAAATTTCTTAAATCGAGGGTCTATAAAAAAATTGATTATTTTAGTCCTTTTGTATCGAACAAATTTTCTTAAAGCATAGTTTGAAAGACCGATTCAGCGCACATCTTTTAAAAAAAACGTTACATTCCGATCTTTTGGTCCCGAGATATTACAGCGTAAAGATCACGATCGTTTACGGTAAAATTATTTAAAATGCGTCAACAAAAAAAAAATACTTTTAAAGCTTACGAAAATTTTCTTACTGTACATTTTGTCGTACGATGAATATATTTAGAGAAATATTGTAGAATATTGTATATCTTCTCAAAAATACGTGATTTTTCGACATTTTTTCACATTTTCATTTATTATAAATAAAGCAGACCTTTTGGAACCGGCGCACCCCAATATTATCGACCAGTATTACATTCCGAAGAGATTCAAAAAATAAAACTGCACTCTCAGACAACATCCACATCTGAGGATTTTTTCCCGTAATTCACCTGGACTACTAAGGGAATTTATAATTAATTAATTAATTAATTTTTACAACATACGGGAATTTCCATAATTAACTTTTATTTACATAGATTACATAGAACATATCAACAAAACGGTGTATTGGAAAGGCCACGACAGCCCCGGCGGCGAAATATACGCGATGGCCCCATGAGGGATGCTGCCATTCAGCGATTTGTACAGCAACCGGTCTAATCAGCTCGACGTGCAGCCCGTGAACTCGGTATTGTGAAAACCGCATCTAATTGAATGCCTTACCAAACATTATCTTGTATTAAATTTATGATTTTTCAAAGTTTCCAACCCTTTATAAGGGTTGTTAGAGTTTATAGATTTTCTTACATAAGATTGTTACATACTTCCTTTTAATGCCAACCACTTAAATCAATAATAAAATTGGGCGCATAAAACCATATCGAGCCGAACACAATCATTTTTAAATGGATTTTTTATAGATTTTTATAATTTCCAACTCAGTATTTAACAATTATTTGGAATACTAACTATTAAAATCCATAATAAAACATTACACCTTAAACCATGGAAAAATTTAATCAGTTTTAAGATGTCATACCTACGATAAATACAAAATGGCTCATGTTTTTGCACTTTTTACTACTATTTTTCTCTTCAATAAGTAAGTCAATTTTTACAGGAATGAATCGTGAGTCGCTGCGTCAGATTTTGAAGGAGGAAATGTATCCGTACAAACAAGAAACCCACCATCAGTTGTTGCCACCGGATTACGGTCAGAGGCTTGCCTTCGCTGAGTGGGCACGCTTAAGAGAGAATCAAGAGGAGGATTTTAGCTCTAAAATATTGTTCACTGACGAGGCCACCTCAGTAAAGGTACAGCCAATAGGCAAAATATACGGAGGTGGTCTCGTCAGAATGAACATTGGATGGCGGAAGTCCCAACCAGGCGTTTTAAATTAAGCGTTTGGGCGGGAATTTATGGTAACCACATAATAGGGCCCATATTTATAGACGGAAATTTAAACGGTCCAATTTATGAGGGATTAGTCAGACAAGTAATTCCTAGGCTCCTAGAACATATACCCCAAGAAGAGAGAGACGTTATGTGGTACATGCAGGATGGGGACCCAGCCCATACGACGAGGAGAGTCCTTCGTGTATTGCGAAAACGTTTTCCAGGGCGATTTATATCGCGAAATGGCGCCATAAACTGGCCGCCAAGGTCACCGGAAATGTCGCCGCTGGATTTCTTTTTCTGAGGCTACATAAAAGACAAAGTCTATGCCGTACCTCCAACGACTCAGGAAGATATGCTGCGACGCATCGAGGAAGATTTTCGAAGTGAGAATCCCGAGATGTTAGCTAATGTTCGTAGGAATTTTAGAAAGAGGATTCGGCTCGTAATCGAAAATGATGGACATCATATCGAAAATTTAATGAAAGCGTGATTGTCGTTGATTTTGAAATTATTAATATGATCACTAATATTATATTATTATTATTATTGCTATTATTATTGTTATTATTATCACTATACTTTCATGGAATAAATCCAATGTTCAAATCTATATAAAAAGAGAATATACTTAATTTATCCACAAATATGATATTCCAGAAAAAAGTTCAAGTTGCGAGATAGGTGCTACATTTAAATTCTGTTCAGGCCCAAGACGCAACAATTTGGTGAATCATTTATAGAAATTAATTTCAACAAAAGAATAGATTCATTCTTTGATTTAAGTATTTTAGTTTTATAAAATGAAGCAAACTCAAGACTTTTAAAACTTGCGCCTTTTTCACGAGTTTACGTTAAAAAATTGAAGAAAATATTCGATGATTTTCAAATTTCAGTTTTAAACTTTTAATGCGTAAAAAATCAAGCCCTACATACAACAAGTAGAAATTAAAATTAAATTTTTTAAATTAACGTATAAATTAAAATAAATTATACGAGTTGTGACCGGTCCAAATATTTATCTCTCTATTAGCATTCGATACTAGACAGATAAAAATTTTTGTAATTGGACAACTCAAGATGCTTATACGATGATTATATAAAATTTATCATTATCCTGATCAAGGTCTGAGATCACTTTTTGTCTAAAGAGTGGATCTGAGCAAATCGAAATTGTAAACACTCTATTTACTCAAACAGAAACATAAACACAGGGCTACTTTGTACTACGGACACTGGAAATTACCCTGATCAAGGTCCAGGATAGAAAGAACAGAAGTAGCAGCAGCTAATAGTGGAGTTAAGTCTAAAAACTGGATTCCAGCAATTCGAAATTTCAAATACTCTATTTAGAGGCACAGAAACAGAACACAGAATCAGAGAGCCAGTTCGGTCTACCAACTCTGACAAATACCCTGATCAAGGTCCAGGATAGATAGAACCAAAGTACCAGCTGCTAATATTAGAGTTAAGTCTAAAAACTGGATTTCAGAAATAAGAAATTTCAAATACTCTATTTACAGGCACAGAAACATAAACACAGAGCCAGTTAGGTCTACCAAATCTGAAAGTTACCCTGATCAAGGTCCAGGATAGATAGTACCAAAGTACCAGTAGCTAGTATTGGATTTCCGGCTAAATACTGGATCTCAGCAATTAGAGATCTCAAATACTCTATTTACTGGCACAGAAACATAATCATGGGGCTAGTTTAGGCTGCCAACTCTGAAAATTACCCTGATCAATGTCTAGGGTTCGTAGAACCAAAGTACCAGCAGCTATAGTAGTCCATCTTCGTCTAAATACTGGATCTTGGCAATTTGAAATTTCAAATACTCTATATGCTGACACAGAAACATAAACACATGGCTAGTTTGCTCTACCGACTCTGGAAATTACCCTGATCAAAGTGCAGGATAGTGACAACCAAACTACCAGCAGCTAACAGTAGAGTTAAGTCTAAAAACTGGATTTCAGCAATTAGAAATTTCAAATACTCTATTTGCAGGCACAGAAACATAAACAGAGAGCCAGTTTGGTCTACCAACTTTCACAAATACACTGATCAATGTCTAGGGTCGGTAGAACCAAAGTACCAGCCGTTAGTAGTCGATTCTCGGCTAAACACTCGATTTCAGCAATTAGAAATTTCAAATACTCTATTTACAGGCACAGAAACATAATCACAGGGCTACTTTGATCTATGGACTCTAGAAATTACCCTGATCAGGGTCCAGGATAGATAGAACCAAAGTACCAGCAGCTAATAGTAGAGTTAAGTCTAAAAACTGGATTTCAGCAATTAGAAATTTAAATACTCTATTTAGAGATACACAAGCATAAACCCAGGGCCAGTTAGGTCTACCAAATCTGAAAGTTACCCTGATCAAGGTCCAGGATAGATAGTACCAAAGTACCAGCTGCTAATATTAGAGTTAAGTCTAAAAACTGGATTTCAGAAATGAGAAATTTCAAATACTCTATTTACAGGCACAGAAACATAAACACAGTGCTAGTTTGGTCTAACGACTGTGAAAATTACCCGGATCAACGTCTAGGTTCGGTAGAACCAAAGTACCAGCCGCTAGTAGTCGATTCTCGGCTAAACACTCGATTTGAGCATAGTCAATTTTCAAATATTCTATTTGCAGGCACAGAAACATAAACACCGGGCCAGCTAGATCTACCAACTCTGAAAATTACCCTGATCAAGGACTAGGGTCGGTAGAACCATGGTACCAGCCGCTAGTAGTCGATTCTCGGCTAAACACTCGATTTGAGCATAGTCAATTTTCAAATATTCTATTTACAGGCACAGAAACATAAACACAGGGCTACTTTGATCTATGGACTCTAGAAATTACCCTGATCAGGGTCCAGGATAGATAGAACCAAAGTACCAGCAGCTAATAGTAGAGTTAAGTCTAAAAACTGTATTTCAGCAATTAGAAATTTCAAATACTCTATTTAGAGATACACAAGCATAAACCCAGGGCCAGTTAGGTCTACCAACGCTGAAAATTACCCTGATCAAGGTCCAGGATAGATAGAACGAAAGTACCAGCTGCTAATATTAGAGTTAAGTCTAAAAACTGGATTTCAGAAATAAGAAATTTCAAATACTCTATTTACAGGCACAGAAACATAAACACAGGACTACTTTGGTCTGCGGACTCTGGTAATTATCCTGTTCAAGGTCTACGGTCGGTAGAACCAAACTACCAGCAGCTAATAGTAGAGTTAAGTATAAAAACTGGATTTCAGCAATTGGAAATTTCAAATACTCTATTTACAGGCTTAGAAACATAAACACAGGGCTACTTTGGTCTACGGACTCTGGAAATTACCCTGATCAAGGTACAGGATAGATAGAACCAAAGTACCAGCCGCTAGTAGTCGATTCTCGGCTAAACACTCGATTTCAGCATAGTCAATTTTCAAATACTCTTTCTGCAGGCACAGAAACATATACACCAGGCCAGCTAGTTCTACCAACTCTGAAAAATACCCTGATCAATGTCTAGGATCGGTAGAACCAAAGTACCAGCCGCTAGTAGTCGATTCTCGGCTAAACACTCGATGTCAGCATAGTCAATTTTCAAATACACTATTTACAGGCACAGAAACATAAACACAAAGCCAGCAAGGTCTACCAACTCTGTAAATTAGCCTGATCAAGGTACAGGATGGATAGAACCAAAGTACCCGTAGCTAGTATTGGATTTCCGGCTAAATACTGGATCTCAGCAATTAGAAATTTCAAATACTCTATTTACTGGGACAGAAACATAATCACAGGGCTAGTTTGGTCTAACGACTCTGAAAATTACCCTGATCAACGTCTAGGGTTGGTAGGACCAAAGTACCAGCCGCTAGTAGTCGATCTCGGCTAAACACTCGATTTCAGCATAGTCAATATTCAAATACTCTATTTACAGGCACAA
Organism: Megastigmus dorsalis; assembly: GCA_900490025.1. NCBI lineage: Eukaryota > Metazoa > Arthropoda > Insecta > Hymenoptera > Megastigmidae > Megastigmus > Megastigmus dorsalis. Next base: position 17,244 of record UELU01078216.1, read on the forward strand.
AAACATAAACACATGTCTAGTTTGGTCTACGGACTCTGGAAATTACCCTGATCAAGGTACAGGATAGATAGAACCAAACTACCAGCAGCTATAGTAGTCGATCTTCGTCTAAATACTGGATCTTAGCAATTTGAAATTTCAAATACTATATATACTGGCACAGAAACATAAACACATGGCTAGTTTGGTCTACGGACTCTGGCAATTACCCTGATCAAGGTACAGGAGAGATAGAACCAAAGTACCAGTAGCCAGTATTGGATTTCCGGCTAAATACTGGATCTCAGCAAGTAGAAATTTCAAATACTGTATTTACTGGCACAGAAACATAATCACAGGGCTAGTTTGGGCTACCGACTCTGAAAATTACCCTGATCAATGTCTAGGGTCGGTAGAACCAAAGTACCAGCCGCTATAGTAGTCCATCTTCGTCTAAATACTGGATCTTGGCAATTTGAAATTTCAAATACTCTATATGCTGACACAGAAACATAAACACAGGGCCAGCTAAGTCTACCAACTCTGAAAATTAGCCTGATCTAAGTCCAGGATAGATAGAACCAAAGTACCAGTAGCAAGTATTGGATTTCCGGCTAAATACTGGAGCTCAGCAATTAGAAATTTCAAATACTCTATTTACTGGCACAGAAACATAAACACGGGGCCAGCTAGGTCTACCAACTCTGAAAATTAGCCTGATCAAAGTACAGGATAGATAGAACCAAAGTACCAGTAGCTAGTATTCGATTTCCGGCTAAATAATGGATCTCAGCAATTAGAAATTTCAAATACTCTATTTACTGGCACAGAAACATAATCATAGGGCTAGTTTCGGCTACCGACTCTGAAAATTACCCTGATCAATGTCTAGGGCGGTAGAACCAAAGTACCATCCGCTAGTATTCGATTCTCGGCTAAACCCTCGATTGCAGCAATTAGAAATTTCAAATACTCTATTTACAGGCACAGAAACATAAACACAGGGCTACTTTGATCTATGGACTCTGAAAATTACCCTGCTCAGGGTCCAGGATAGATAGATCCAAAGTACCAGCAGCTAATGGTAGACTTAAGTCTAAAAACTGGATTTCAGCAATTAGAAATTTCAGATACTCTATTTAGAGGTACAGAAGCATAATCCCAGGGCCAGTTAGGTCTACCAACTCTGAAAATTACCCTGATCAAGGTCCAGGATAGATAGACCCAAAGTACCAGCAGCTATAGTACTCGATTCTTGGCTAAGTACACGATTTCAGCATAGTGAAATTTCAAATACTCTATTTACAGGCACAGAAATATAAACACAGGGCCAGCTAGGTCTACCAACTCTGAAAATTAGCCTGATCAAAGTACAGGATAGATAGAACCAAAGTACCAGCCGCTAGTATTGGATTTCCGGCTAAATACTGGAGCTCAGCAATTAGAAATTTCAAATACTCTATTTACTGGCACAGAAACATAATCACAGTGCTAGTTTCGGCTACCGACTCTGAAAATTACCCTGATCAATGTCTAGGGTCGGTAGAACCAAAGTACCAGCCGCTAGTAGTCGATTCTCGGTTAAACTCTCGATTTCAGCATAGTCTATTTTCAAATACTCTATTTACTGGCACAAAAACATAAACACGGGGCCAGCTAGGTCTACTAACTCTGAAAACTATCCTGATCAAGGTCCAGGATAGTTAGAACCAAAGTACCAGCCGCTAGTATTGGATTTCCGGCTAAATACTGGAGCTCAGCAATTAGAAATTTCAAATACTCTATTTACTGGCACAGAAACATAATCACAGGGCTAGTTTCGGCTACCGACTCTGAAAATTACCCTGATCAATGTCTAGGGTCGGTAGAACCAAAGTACCAGCCGCTAGTAGTCGATTCTCGGCTAAACTCTCGATTTCAGCATAGTCAATTTTCAAATACTCTATTTACTGGCACAGAAACATAAACACGGGGCCAAGGACGGCTCGACACCTTTCCAATTTAAGTATTTCATCTGCCGCCATCTATTGCATCTTAATTGCAATATGAACGAAAGTCGAAATGTCAGAAGAACAATTAGTATTTTCAACGTAACCTCGTAATTTGCAATCCCACGTGTCCGGTGTCAGCTGCCTTTATTTATGTTTTCAGACCGTCGAGTGAAGTTGCCGCACTCCAGAGCCTGTACAACTCTAGTTCATCGATCATTTTATCCCTGCACTTCCGGTAACGATCGCGAGTAATAAATATTAACAATACTTATTACAAATGAACAAAAATGTTTCTGTTAACTAAAAAATAACCTTGCGACTTATTTTTATCGCGTCTACAAGAAAATGACAAAAAAATTCTCGTAAAATATTTTTCTGACAAAATAATTTTTTTATCTTTTCAACCAATAATTTTACATTAATTCTGGTTACACCATTGTATTCTTATCCAAACTCCAAGTCTAATGCGACCTGCCGCATCTATTTTCTTCAATTCAATTCTGAGTAAACTGAGTTTAAATGTGCTGCGTTGGAACTTTGTCACGTTGTATATATATATAATAAAACACCAATCCTTTTGGTCATACGCCACTGATGGTTGAGGCGCACACCTCCAGCACATCACAGTCGCTGTCCTCCCCAAACAATGACACCATCCTTTCTCTCGTTTTCGCTGTAGCCCTCTTCGTTCTGCTCACCTTGTGAGGCTCGAGCAACGCCTCAACAGACCGCATTAGCTCCTCAAACTCGCTCACTTGGTGAGCAGCCACTGCGCCCTTGTCCTCGCTAACTCCGTGTAATGTCACGTGTTCTTTTCGAAAAATTGAGCCCTGCACGTCGCGTGGCTCATTGGGTCATGCAGCCAGCTCTAGATGTTCTAGGCGATGTTGCAGCGACCTCGACATAGATTGGCCAGCATCAAATGGCGTGCAATAATTAGTAAGCCAATCTTTCACCAGGTTTATCTTGTACTGCCACTGTGCGCGTGCCTTTTCGGCAGCCTCCTTCCGCCGATACACCTCAAATACGGCGACCATCATTTCACGATGCCTCTCCTCCTGGCGCTGGTGTTGGGCTCTCGACTCGGCCTGAACCGTCAGGATTTGCGTCTGCAAATTGCTGATGCTCTTTACCAGGCGCTTCTTGGCTTTTCGTCTCTGTAGCTCATTTGGCATTTCCTCTGAAATAGGGACGAAGTAATGCTACGTGAAATTTTCCTCGTTCATTTTGGGAGTGAGGGTATGTTAGTACAAAAGCTCCATTGTGGTGTTTGTGTGTAATGATGTACGGCCCTTCATATATTGCTAAAAATGTAGCCGTAATTTTCTGTTCAGCAAACGATACGTTACACGCCTTGACTAACACCCAATCTCCGATATTGTAATCTACGAGTTTATTATTGTATTTTTGCGCTCGTTTATGTCCCTTTTTCTGGAGGTTTTCCAATGCCCATACAAACTTCTTTTCATGGGGTATTTTATTTAATTTTGAAAAATCCAGCCATTTTTCCCAAAATCGCGTAGGTTTTTTATCGAAGTGCAATTCGCATGGAGTGATTTCAACTGTATCATGATACGTTTCATTGAGACATGATTGAATAAATGGTACCCAGGATGCCCAATTCTGCTGTTTGTCACCTGTTAGTGTCCTAAAAAACTGGCCTAGTTCACGGTTTGTTCTTTTGACCACGTTCCCTTGAGGGTGTCTTATAGACGAAAATACCGCTTTTATGTCTTCGTTTTGCAATTTTGTTAGCCAGGTTTTAGAGGTAAACTGTGTTCCATGGTCCTTTTGAATCCTCTTGGGTTTGCCACAAAAATTCACATAGTGATTAAATATTTTATTTATTATTGTTCTTGTGTTTACCTTGACGATTGGATATAATACCACGTATTTTGAGAATACATCCACAGCTGCTAAAATATGTTTGACTCCTCGTTTAGATATGGGCAGCGGTCCATAAAAATCAATCAAAACTAGATCGTGTATTTTTTCTAGGATGATTGGTTTAAATTGTGCGGCAGAACTCAGCGTGTATATTGTATTCCTTTGGCAACTGTCACAAGTTTTCAAAGTCTTTGCTGTTAAGTTCCTAAGTCTCGGATAGTAGAAGTTCTCTTAAATCATATTACTGCATTTTTTAGGACCAATGTTTCGATTCATTTTTTTCTCTTATTAGGTGCACACTCAATTCCTGGGTTAGGACTATTCGAGATTTGTTCTTAATAAGGAGGTTTCCTTGTAGTTCGACTTCCCGATATTTTCCATTTCCTTTTAGTGTATTCATTATTTTATTCCACTTAGGGTCTAAATTTTGGTAGGTAATTATATCTTGAAACTTCCTTCTCAACTTCTTCTTCGGACTCCTAGTTAATAATATTGCTATCAAAGTCTGGTCTGTATCAGGCTCGCATAATAGATTTTGAATACCACTTAATGTATCCGCGATCAGATTTCTTTTTCCTTCGATATACTCGACTTGTATATCATAGTCCTGAATTGCCAAAGACCTTCTTGTCAGCCGTCCATTCAAAAATTGGCATGAACTTAGAAACGACAAGGTCTTGTGATCCGACTGAATCGTTATCCTGGATCCGAGTAGATATGTCCGAAATTTATGTAATGACCAAACAATCGCTAATAGTTCCACTTCCGTGGTAAAGTATCGAGCCTCTGCTCCGTGCAAGGTACGACTTGCCATCGTGATAATTCTGGGTTTGCCTTTCTCATCCTTTTGACATAGGATCGCACCAAGGGTATAGCTACTAGCATCCGTAGTTAAAATAAACGGTCTAGTACGTACCGGATGATACAGTAGAACCTCTGTACTAAATAGAGATTTAAGTTTGTTAAAAGCTCCCTTTTCTCTATCGCCCCATCGAAACTTGCCCTTTCCACATATGCATTCATATAAAGGTTGCTTCATATGCAATTTTGTTAGTGAACTTCGAGCAGAAATTAATTAACCCCAAAAAACCTTTTATTTGTTTTTCGTTTTTTGGCGATGAAAACTTTTCAATACTCTCTAATTTCTGAGGATCCAGTCCTTCTGTGGTTAAAATGTGGCCCAGAAATTTCATCTCCTTTTTACAAAACTCGACCTTTTCGAATTTTACTGTGAGATTCTCTAGGCCAATTCTTTCAAATAGCACCTCCAAGTGTTCTATGTGGTCCTCAAAATTCCGTGATACACACATCCAGTCATCTACAAAATTAATAACAAAATGCTCTAAACCTCTTAGTACAGGTTCAGAAGCCCTTATTATTGCTGTCGTGGTTATTTTCAGCCCAAACGGACCACCTTGTGGTGATAAGTTTTTCCGTTGATCCGAAATGCAGTGTACTCCCTTGATTCCTTTGCAAGTGCCATTTGCCAAAAGCTTGCGGATAAATTTATACTACTTAATAACGTGACGTCGCCTATCTTTTATAACACTTCGTCTAATTCTTCTGGACAGTCATAGTCGCTTTGTAAACATTTGTTTAAATTTCTTGCATCCAGACATAGTCGTACAGATCCATTTTTCTTGATGACTGTAACTGCGGGATTTATGTATGGGCTATATGAGCGTTCTATGATATCATATTTGAGCATTCTTTCTATTTCTAAGCAAGCTTTTTCTCGATATGGCATCGGTATCGGATGTGTTTTTGCGAAAAATGGCGTCTTCTCCTTTAAGATAAGTTTGTGTTCATATGCCATAAATCTTCCAGATTGCTCACTGAAAATCTGTCTGTGTTTTCTTATTAAGCTTTTTAGTCGTTCCTTCTGGACTGCACTGCATTCTTGAATTTTATTGACCTTCTCCTCAATGTCTTGGTCGGTCAAATTCGCTGTGAGTTCCACCTCCTGATTTGCATTGATACTGCTTCTAAGTGATTCCTTAATTCATTGTAAAGGCAGTTTATTATATCTTGGTCCTTTTGACTGGCTTTGCCTTCATCGTACACAAGATATATTCTATCGAACAACTGGATTTCCCCTGCTGCTATATTTAGTTGCATTTTTAGTTTGGTTTGCGCATCTACTCCGAGTATGCACTGTTTAATCAACTTAGGAACCAATTACGAAATTTAAGAACGTGTTTTCTCCCTTAATTGTAACATTTGCATGTATTTGTTTTTTAAGTAGCACCGATTTCTCTCCGGTAAATCCAGTAGCCTTAGTATTTACGAATGGAAATGTAGGGCATTCCAAAAAGTTAATTTCCTTGAATATTTCATACACTTCGCCGGACAAGCAAGTGATCCGACTGCCTGTATCGATTAATGCTGAGACTTGTATTCCCTCGATTTCTATCATTATCTCTGGACAGTGACTGGAGATCATATTACCTCCTCTTTTGTCTTCTTCTAGTAAGAAATCTCTCGGGTTCTCAAATATAGTGATTATTTGCTCAGTTGTCCCTGGTGTGGGGATAATTTCCTGTATTTTTCCTTCGGACTCCCTCCAAAAATTCTCCGTTTCTTTCTCCTTCTGGAGTTGTAGATATGCTAAGCCGTTCTCATATCTTTGCTCGATCGGGATTGCTACTCTTTCCGACATGTATTTTTTATCGGGTATACACTCTTCGATCTTTCTCGTTCCTCTAGTTTCATCTTTAATTGTCTTATATCGAGGTGCGTATCCGTTGTACCAAAATATATCAAATTATCCCCCGAGGCTGCTGGTACAATGCTTATAGGTTTTCCGACCCTTCTTCATTTACTCCTTCTACATTTACGGTATTCACCTCGATAGTCCTATTGCGTGAGGCTCCAGTGTTATATGGCCTATTTTGCTCATATCTTTGGGGTGTCGATCGATTGTTTTTATGTATATGGGAAGTGCGGATATCTTGTCCTCGTGGAGTGCCTGCATTATTGTTGAAAATTCCGCGCTCTCGTGCTCCATCCGAGAAAGGTGTTGCTGATCTGAAATTCGATCTTGTGACGTGCACACGTGCTGTGCTTTGCGTTTCTTTTCGCGATACGCGTCTGCATAAATTTTATTAATTTAGAGTTCGGACTCGAAAAGTCGCTTGTAATATCGCGTAGGGCTTTTCGTGTGATTCGCGGTTTAGTTTTATGCTTTTATTTGACTCGCAACGGTAAACTATACAGCCACGTAATGGACTGCATAATTTCCAAGAGTCGTATTTTGTTTTGCTTTGATTTAAGTTGAACTATAATCTTAATCACTAGGAAAACTATACAGCCACGCAATGGACTGCATAATCATCACGGATTATCAGATTATTTCATTGATTTTATTTCTTTATTATTATCACGCTAATGTCGTTTTGGAAGACTATGCAGCCACGCATTGGGCTGCACGATCACCAGACATGGAAAAGAGATATATTTTACTCGTACTTGACTCGCGACGGACGACTACACAGCCACACAATGGACTGCATAATCCTCACGGATTATTAGATTATTTTTAATAATTTTAATTATTCTAGCAATTGGAAGACTATACAGCCACGTAGTGGACTGCACAGTCACCAGACAAGGAAAAAAGATACATATTTTATTCTTGCTTGACTCGCAACGGACGACTATACAGCCACGTAGTGGACTGTACAATCTCCAAGAGTCGTATTTAACTTTAACTATAATCTTAATCACTAGGAAGACTACACATTCACTTAATGGACTGCATAATCATCACGGATTATTAGACTATTTATTTTTAATGATTTTAATTATTATTGCGTTTGGAAGACTATATAGTCACTTAATCGACTGCACAATCACCACCCGCTACAAGTATAGGAGATATTAAATAAGTTGACTCCTTTTTATAACAGAATAATAATTTATTACGAAAACAAAAGCTCTCAGGCAACCCGAGAGAGTTCTTAGCTCCAGGAGCTAGCGAGCGAATGTGTTCTGTGTGGCGTCGCAGCGCTTTTTATACTCGTGTTGAGCGTGGAAAAGGGCTATCCCCTCCGTGAGGAGCTTTTCCCTCCTCCACGCCGTTACAGTTTCGGTGGGGCGCGCTCGCCCAAGCTCGAGCTCGAGATTCTACACATATATACATTTTACTTGGCGCGCGCCTTGCGCTTGTTATAAAACGAAATAAAAAATCAAATCAAAGCGTGGGCTGGACGTTACAATCTGTCCCCCATTCCTGGCGGATTGATCGCGGTTGTATTTTCTTTTCTCCAGCTCGGAATTCCATAAGTTTTGTGGCTCTTGCCCGCAAGCGTCGAGTTTAGCAGACCTACTTGATCCAAGGAATCGAGCATATTGATCAGCTGTTCCACATATTTAATCCCTCGGGTAATAAATGATTGCTGAATTCGCTCATCGAAGTGACGAGAGAATTTTTCCATTATATCCCTCATGCATGGTACGTCATCAAGCATCTTTACTTTATTGTAGATTCGAGTAATGCACTCTCCTCTTGTTCAATTATTATCTCCTCGATAAGAACCAAATTCCAGCTCACGTCAGATATTTGCTTGAGCCGCACTATTCCAGTATTTATCTCGGAATATGTCCTGAAAGCTAGCTATCGAGGTTACTCTTGTTTCGATAAGCTCCCACCAATCCTGTGCCGGACCTTTTAATGCTTGTGAAATGATGTGTTTCGGATTTATTCCCTTTCCCATCACTTCCACACACTCTAATAATAGTTTCAGGAAATGCATTGGCCTTTCTTCGGCACGTGCATTAAAAATGGGCAAATCTAACTTTAGACTGCCAAAGTTACTTGATTGCGACTGATGTACGGTGGAAACATACTGAATTAGATCCTCTCTTGTTTCCTCTAATTTTTCTTGCAGTTGATCCTGTCGGAGTTCAGTAGTATCAATACGCTGACTTTGAGAATGGCAGGATACTGTTAATCTCGTGTTATGCTCCTCCATCCTTAGTCGCCGTTCATTTAATTCTGCAAGGCGCTTTTCAATGAAGTTGATCCTTCCGTTATTCTTTAAGATAGATGTACTATTTCGTACATTTACGTCCACTAAGCGGCGTTCAAATCCATCGATTTTACGGCATGTTTGAGTGATGTGCTGGATCTGTTCTGAATTTTTTGTTACTAATTCTGCAGTTCCATGCTGTCAACTTCTCAATTCAAACAAAATCTTTTGAATTTCGGTTGGTGCTGTTACTGGAGAACCCATCACTTCAGTCTCGACTCTCGATCTTAGTAGATCAGGCTGAGCCATATTAGTGCACAGAATTGGAGCTATTCCGGATACATTCAGTGAACTGCTCATGATCCCATTGGATTCAAGAGCTGAATGATTCGTACTTGGTACACTCGCCCTGCTACGTGTGGACATCCTTCTATCCGTCATACGAGCACGCCTAACATTTTAACTAACTATTTTTATCTTTACGTACCAAAGCAAATGCCCTTCTGATAATTTTGCACCGATCTTTATTGTTCTTTATTCTTTTAAAGATATCTCCTTATCCTGTAGATCTACGTTGATGAGACCTACCTCAATCGATAGTCTATTCAATTTGTTGAATGATGCACCTCTCCTGTTCGGACCCGTATCTCGCTTATTATCCGAAATATTGAAAATTTACTTAAAAACAATTTTTTTTCCGAATAATCTCGAAAAATCATTATTTTTTTTTATTAAATATATCTCCTTAGCCGTTGTCCTATGTAGAAAGCTTCTTTTTATTTATCTTTACCTTTCTCTATTTATTACTTTTTCCTTATTTATTTATTTTTATTATTAAAGGTATTTTATCCATTTATGGACAGCTTGCTCATGCGAGTGCATACCGTCTCCATTACTGCTTCTAAGAGTTTTATTCTTTCTTGAAACTGCTTATTGTTGCTCGTAACTTGCAACTAGAGTTCAACGTTTCTCTGTTTTAAATCGCGGTTCTCTTTTGCCAAAAAAATAATGCTCACTTCTAATTCTTCCGACTTTTTTCCAAGTGTCTCTATCATGCATCCTAAACGTTCTACATGAAGCTCTAAATCCTCTTGTTTTTCGATAAATATTATATTATCTTCATCACGCTCTGTTGTAATTTCTTCTTCTCTATTCATTCGCTCTTCTAAATTTTGGGCGAGAACTGAGAGATAGTCCTCTCCTATCATATGATAGACTGCAGGAATCATAAAGTATATCTATTTTTAAATATGCTTTTTTTATCCTTCTCCGTAGGTATTTCCTCCATATGACAATGTAAATGTGATTTTTATTTGTTGGTTTACCGATCCGATATACGTGTCTAAATGGAAACAAAAAATATTTTTTCTCTTTCCTTTTTTAAAGTTCTGCAGAATCCCAATTCTCGAACAATATCCATTAAAAAAAATTTTAAAAGAAAAAAATTTCAAACTCGAAAAATATTAGCTGAGAATGTTTTTATGGTCGGAAGAAATTAAAAAAATTTATGCCAAAAAAAGTAATCAGCAAAAAAATTTTGGAAAAAAACATTTTATCAAAAAAAAATTGTTTAAAAAAATTTTCCTTTTAATTCATTTAAATTATTAACAACAATTTGTTAACAGTTGTTGCTTTTTATTAACAATCAACTCCTCCGCATACACTGTTCCACCAGGGGTACCAAATGAAAGGTTCTATATTTTCTTTTATTTATCGTAAGTAATATTTTGGACAGTGTGTGGGATGCAATTTTTAGCAGATGGATAGGATTTTCCAATAAACAATTCGAAAACTAAACATTATATGGTTGCTTTATTCAATTAATAATGCTCTTCTTCCTCTTGAGTACATACATGTGGAAATCTATATAATTTTATCCTTTTAGAAGTTTCAAATATCTTATTTTTTCGCGCCCCTGTGCAGAAGCGTTCTGTATTATTCGCGCACCCTATACAGACGCGTTCTTTACTATTCACGCACCTTGTATCTGATCTTGCGATCGCAGCTGAGTCCGGTATTTTTAAAATGGCTACTCTCGACAAGTGACGCGAACTCTTTTACGATCGCTTTTTACCGGCCCGCGGAGTTTAAAAACCCGAGTGAAACCCTGAGTGAGTGCGTGTGTGTGTGGGGTTCACTCCACCAAGAGTTTCTTCCTTGCAGAATAGCCCTTGGAGACATTGTGTAAAATTAAAAGATATTTATTAGCGAAACAAGCAAAATCTTGTTTTCACGGTTAGTTTAGGAAGTGATAGAAATTTGGCTACATCGCATCATTCGTCATATAGTTGGTGCGAAAGGCTACTCGTTGTCCAGTATTGCCACATTTTCATGTCAGAATGAAACCGAAGTCAAATAAACAGAGACTTGTTTGCAATAATGTTTTATTTTAATAAAATAATAAAGAATAGGGTATTAAACCTAAATGAAAACTAAAGAAAAAATTTTTGAACACTTTATCACGCTTATAAAGTATTTAAAACAATTTTTCGTTTCATCTCTCAGTAGACTAGAGAGTACCCATAGAGCTACCTTAACACACTTATCAAGCTACGATAAGAATTTTTATTACTTGAAAGAAATATAAGTCTCAAAATCAAGTAGAATGAAAATTTCCGTACCTTATTGGATGTTTTTTAAAACACTTTATCTTAATGAAATCATTGATATAGCTTCGAAACCTTAGCATAACAACAATCAAATACGATTATTCATAATAATTTAATTTAATCAATTAAAAAATAATAAAAGCGATTTTGTGTGTTGCAGAACAAGCTATTAGAATATTTATATCATGTTAATAAAATATGTTGTTTGAGAAAGAGGGCATTTAAGGGGATGTGATACTCCTAGGCATGGCCACAAAAAATAACGCATGAGTGGACGATCCAGAAGCTTAATGGAAATTCACTTGACAGCCATCTTTAAATATCTGCTCGATCTTTAAATACCGAAATTTTATGAAGTGCTAGATTATTACCCAAAGAAGCGCAATGATGTATTTATTTTGCATTAATCCATGCATTCTTTATACTAGAATAAAAATAACGTAATGTCGGTACGGTAAGATTATCGCATCCTCTTAATAATTCAGTACTTTTTAAAATCAATTTTTACTGGCGTAATCGGCAGGAGAACCATCGTGCTTGTAGACAATATTGCGCCGATGTGCAAGCATATTGGCCACTACGGCTGGAGGAAAGACCAAATTTGGTAGTTCTTCACGCAAGAATTGCAAGTAATTGTCACCATTCAGTCTTTCCGGCAAAAATACTGGGCCAATCTGAGAATCGAAGGGAAATATTTTATTAAAATTTTATCTTGGTGGATATTTTATAAAATAAATTAATTCGAAAATTTAGACGTCCTATATTAAAAATTGTACGCAAAATCGTCAATAGTAATTAGATAAATTGTTTCAGTTATTTTGAATTAAACAGGAAAAGTTACATAGAAAATATAATTATTAATTTCAAAAATCATATCAAAATAAAAATACCCAAATGTAAAATTTTAGTGGCTTGATTACAATTTTTCGATAAAATTAACGTGTACAATTCATTAATTTATTGTTATGCTACCTCAAATCTTTCTTTATTTTAAAGTATGTGAAGCAAAAAATGTATGTTATAAATTTCTAGTGGGCCGCATCATCCCGAATGATATTTTTTAAGAATTAATATTTTCTACACAATTACCACTTCATCATCTATCAGTCCTGACCACACATTGAAACTAAACCGGTGTTGAAAGTTGATGTCCCACACCAGATGAGGATTCTCATGGCCGTAGTAATGGTAATTGTGCTAGTTAAACGTCCCATTC
>UELU01078217.1:0-27963 GCA_900490025.1 Megastigmus dorsalis
GGAATAAATTTAAACTATGTGCATATGTACGGAGTATCGCGCGGGGTAAGGCGGCGGTACGTCTTCTTTTTCGCGTTGTATATCTTATAGTAAATATTATTTGCACTCTGTGCAAAACATTGATTTCTATGTAAAATTTCCTCAGCTTTCGATTAAAAGTATTAAAAAAAAATATTAAAAATACACTTTTCAAGATATAATATATTTTATATTTTTTTAAGGTGAAAATAAAAAATTTCGGAAAAAATACTTACACTATTGGAAAACTGAGAAAAAAATACACAAAATCTATGTTTTACATATTTTTGTTGAGTTCATTTAGGTAGTTTAAACACGAGTTGAACACAGCGTGTTTTGGCGCTCGCGCGCCATGCTTGGAGAGTTGACGTGAAACGCCTCATATGCGAATACTACAACATTACCCTTTTTATGAAAAATATTTACTTTTAAACGGAATAAAACAAAGAAACAGCTTAGGTAAGTATATTGAATATATTAAGCATCATGTTAATATTTAAATTTAAATTGATTTATCTCCTTTATATGTTTTTAGAGTCTACGCGCAGGATTCTGAAGTAACTATTGGATGGAATTCATATTATGAGGTCTTAAAATGTTTGTAATATCATACTGGAGGACCTAACGCTATTTATATTAACCAAAATGCCAATTAACATGTAAGTATCATTGTAAATATGAAAAAAAGTAGAATTTAAGAATTTTTTTTTTGCTTACCGAGCAGTATTTTTTTTCAGAAAATTCTGGGTCTTATTTCTTGGCTGTATAAATAACGTTGGGTCCTCAAGTAGTTTTTTACAGACATTTTGAGATATTACAGAGTAAAATCCATCATATGGTTTGGTCAGGATCCTGCGCGTGGCCAGAATATGATACTGAAGTAATATTAGCAAGTTCCCATGAAATTATTTGATTTTTCATATTAAAATTGGCATAAATTATAGTCAAATATATGATATATATTGTATTAAATGTAATTAATGTATTTTTTTTTCATTTCAGGTGAATACAGGAAAATACTGCCTAAGGGAAATACCCCCTTAACCCATTAACGCCCAAGGGACACGATTTTTTTTTTTTCATTTTCAAGCGTCATTCTCAAAAGGGAATCGATTGAATAATTTCATTCCAACTACATATCCTTGTGTATTTTTCGTAATCTTTCGATTTCCGGGATCAGAATTGTGATTAAGTGCTCGAGAAAAAAAATATGGCCAACTTTATAGTGAAAAGTACTGAAATTTTCGGAATTTTTTTTTAATTTTTTTTTTGTTAGATCAAAAAGTGCTCTGACCCACTCCGAATTGTGGAGAAAGGTGGAGGCGATAGTTGTAGTTAACGATAGAATTTTTTTCAGCGACCTGATTTCAATTTCAAAAGTGACTAAATGTATACTCCTATTTAGTTTTAATAATGAAAAACGCGACATTTCTAGAGAAATTCGGCCGTCATTTTGAATCGGCCATCTTTAAAATTTGAAAATTAGATCAAACATATTTTGCAGTGTTGTTTCGATTAGAAAAAAAACTGTGGACCAACAGGAACTCACGATAACCCAATTTTCTCATTATGACTGTAGAAAAACTCATATTTTATAAGATTTTGTACAATTTCCGCCATTTTGAAGAGGTTAGGGTGAAATCAGGTCGTTGAAAAAAATTCTACCGTTAACTACAACTATCGCCTCCACCTTTCTCCACAATCCAGAGTGGGTCAGAGCACTTTTTGATCTAACAAAACAAATATTAAAAAAAAAATTCCGAAAATTTCAGTACTTTTCACTATAAAGTTGGCCATATTTTTTTTCTCGAGCACTTAATCACAATTCTGATCCCGGAAATCGAAAGATCACGAAAAAATACACAAGGATATGTAGTTGAAATGAAATTATTCAATCGATTCCCTTTTGAGAATGACGCCTGAAAATGAAAAAAAAATCGTGTCCCTTGGGCGTTAATGGCGAATATCTATTGTAACCTATAGAGATGCACACGTAAGTTCATCTACTTATGGCTCCAAAGATTACTAAAAACTTTAAAACACTAATTTATCTTATAGAAATTTAACTTAAGAGGCACAGCGTTCACTGTCAAAGCGAATATTTTTTAACTTTAGCTAATTGCAGTGGGATAATGAAAAGAGAAAAAACTGAGCGAGAGTGTAATTATTACTGTGCCCATTAAACGGACGGTTTAATAAACTTGCTGAAATGAGAAACCGTTTACGGGTCTCAGTGACTGTGTCCTCTATTAAAGCTTTTATCTAGTAACTGACTCAAGGTATAGTAAGTACTACACTTACCCTAAGTCTCAATTTAATCTTTTAGCGAACTTCTTGATGGTATTAATCATGCCCTGTTTTTTTCATCCATAAGTTATTAAATCTAATAGAAAATAAATTTATAATTTTAATTTTAAAAATGCTTTATGAGACTGAAAAACAAGATTGATAGAACGCCTGAATCTCGAGGCTTGTTCATTATTTTAGTGAATTAGTTTATTACAAAATATTTAAATCCTTTTAAAAAAAATTAATCTATGTCCTTGTATTCTTAATACTAGAGGTTGAAATCTGTGTTTAGTTTCGTATCGTATTTTTTAAGCGAATTTCATGCACTGGCGGGATCGGAGTAGCTCAAACTAGCTCCATCTCTTTCGCGCATGCGCGTGCCGACTTTTATTTATTAACTTTGAGTAGCATAATACCGATACATAATTTTTACATGAAGGAACTAAAATCAGATGTCGAGAGAATTTGTTGCGCACACTATAAAATAGAAAAATTTACTGTAATAGACATAGTTTTTTAGGCCCAAAGCTTGTGATCAGTGGTATGAATTTCAGTGCATGTAATCCATGACAAGCATTATTTTTTTTGCGTAGGCCATAGAATAGCATTTTATTTCTAAGAAACGAGGTCTTAAATTTAATTTTTATTTTTCTAAATTAATAATAATAACTAAAATTATTGACTAACAGCAACGATTCGACTAGCAAAGATTGATGAAATTTGATATTTCAGATAATTTTTACAAATTGCATTGTCTTTTTTGTGAAATAATACTGATTTAAATAATTAATTCATGTATGCAACATAATAATTAATATCAGTTTTTCACTTGCTCAATCATTCAAAAGAATTATTATCTGATTGAATTGAAATTATAAGAACTGATATCCAATTATGCACATGTTAAAAAACTTTAGACGGTTACTAAGAGTAATCTTAGATTTAAATGCTTTTATAATTCATATCTACATCGCGAATGTATGTTTTTATTTAGATAGTTGAATCATGCTAAATAAAACATGGTCGTGAAGCGCTAGAAGTTATTCTCGAAAAGTTTTATAGAGATTTTCTTCTTAGAATCTTCCGTTTTATCCAATATCTCAGAACCTATTATACTGTTGATTAACACTCTGTATATACCACGTTTTACTAAAATTATTACTACATAAGTTCACTTTCATAAATTTGAATATCTAATTCAGAAAATATCACGAGAATTTAAAAATTAAAAAATCAAATTAATTAAAAAAGTTAAAGTTAAAAAATTTGGTTAGACATGTAGAACAATTCTGCTCAATGGTTTAAAACTTAAGCCTTTAGTCTATGGGAAACACTATTCATATTTTTTCCAGTTCATTAGAATAAATATATAGAATATCGTAAGTCAATTGTTGGACTTATAAGTCATTTGAACACTTTATTATATACGAGGGAAACCATAATAAAACCCCAACTTGTCCTTTCATTTCATATTGGAAAAGTTGTAATGTCTTACTCAGAATTGCTTGATTTATCACTAAGATTATCTGCACAATTTTCTAAATTGATATCTTTGATAGAATTCATATTTGGTATATGATTTTTTGGTCTAATCACTGTTGGTAAGTATCCTGTACCGGTGTATGGTGCAGCAAGAAACCGATGACGAGTAAGTGGTGATTGTGAACCAAAAATACTATTTCCTCTTGAACCATATGGTGAATTATCTGAGATTGATACATCTGAAGTAACTGAAACTGGTGTTGCAGTTCTGGACCATGATGCATATTCAAAATCAGGTGAATGATTGCCTTCGCAAATTAATATTTCCATAGTTGATATAACATCTCCTAAACATTATTAATAAAATAATTAAAATTTTAATTGAACAAACTGAAATGTAAATAAAATTTAAATCATTTATAATTAAATAGGAAGTGGTATCTAAAATATATGTACTACACTCCATGCATACGCATGGAAAATGTCTATTACGCACGTATTTTAGAAATAGTAGATTATGTTATAAGTTTGGAAAGGCGAGAATCATATTTGCACATGTGTAGCATATTTTACTTTTTCTAACAGCGTACGAGAAATATCTACTTTGCGGAAACAGTTAGGAAATAATACATTGTGCAACTAGTGCCAACATTAGGCTATTCCATGAGTGGCGTTATGTGCGTTATGACCACGAAGAAGAGTGCGACATAGCCATAGTCGAGTGTTGCAATCTGGAATAGCCTATTTTCTGCACATCTGCACAAAATATTTTTATTAAAAAATGCGCTGAAATCGATCTTTTTTTCGTGCCTACTTTCCGAGCACAAAATACGTGTTTCCCCACTTTTACGGCAACGGTTAACTGTTCTGCACCAGTGTGAAAAAGTTTTCTACTTTTCGCACTATTGTAGAAAAGTGAACTACTTTCCGCACTAGAGTGACAAAGTTTAATGTTTCCGTAAAGTGTGCATTACAAAAAAATAATGTTCCAGACCCCAAGCGTAAAATATGATTTTCCTGAATGTACATTTACTTCCGCGAAATCGTCTTTTATGCAGGCTGTATGGGAAAAAATTATATGCAACACGTGCACTTAGGTTATCTGGACTTGTGTTATTAACTGCCTCGTCAACATAATCTCGGTTGTTCATTAACTGCGCAATGCACTAGTACCTGAATCATGCGTTTACGTTATGCAACTCCCGTCACTCGGATGCATAAACTTGACTACCGTCGAGATAATCTCTTTTTACAGTAATATTTCCACTTTTAGTTACATGTTCGTCGAGCTTACAACGCCTAATTATCGGAAAATGGAATGCTAGGTGACTTCAAGTTAACTTTACTTGCAAGTAGTCTGAATTGATGATGGTTCTGCATAAGAATGAAGAACAGAAGCCGCAACTCGAGGAGTATAGGAACAACCGCGTCGCGAGACACACCGATCTCTTTGAATTCACTAAATAATATACTCGTTAACTCAAGTCACAACTCAATATTATTATTTTACCCTCACCCATAACCGATCTCCGTCTACCTTTATTCCCGTAACAGTGGTGCTAATCGTCGGATTTTCGGAAGGAAGCGCCCATAGCGTACTGTTAAAGCGAGGAGGTCTCAGAATTTGAATTTTTTTTTACCTGAAAAAGTTTAAAGCAAAATGTGATCTGTAGCTCGACGAAAAAAGCAGACTTAACGATGAAAAAAATCATGATCGAAGAACAGTGAATAATCGCTTCGAACAGAAATAGACGAGCCCGTGACTAGGAATGTAGGAAGGAAGCACGTTCAAGGAGGTATTAATTTTGTCCTCAATCCTCCCAGCCCACATTACTAGCCAAAGGTAGATCCAGTGATCTTCAATTCTTTTTGTTATATCCCCGTCCGGTATCGTGTCAGAGAGAGGCTTTTCCAGCTCCACCGAGAGGAGACACTTCCAAGCGAGATAGATTTGTTTGCAATCAGCACACAGAAGCCATCGAACCATCAACGAAAGCAGCAAAAATCGCAACGCAATTGAAAAGTTAACAGTGAAGTGAAAGAATCAGAGCCCCGAACATCAATTATAGTAAACAGGTGCAAGTGATCGGTGCTCAGTTCTAAACCAAAAAAAAAGCGAACTCCGCCTAAGCAAGGAATCGAGAGTGGGTTCAGATAAGGACAAGAAAGTGGATATACAGAAAAAATGTTCAAATTCTATAAGGAGGTGAAGGTATTGACAGGCGCCTTTAAGATGACATTGATCGAGATGGCGGGGCAGATAAAAATAGGTATGAAACGCGAACGGGAGGTATTAGCAGAGCAGGAGGAAGCAGGGGGAAGGACTGGATACGAACACAAAACTGAAGCTAATAAAGGGGCTATGCAAGCCAGAGATGGCGGCCGAACAAGCGTGGCTTGACGAAGTGCTAGGCCAGGATTGGCACGAGGAGGAGGAAGAAAGAAGAAGGGGAGAAGGAGCACATACAGGAAGGGAGAGGCAAGAGCGCCTCCGCACAGATGGGACGAAGCAGAGGCAGATATCGACAGCTTCAGCCAAGGAGCGTGGCGACAAAAGAATGATTCTTAGGGGCATTTGTGAATCGAAACAGGGCAATGTTTGGGAGGCAATGTCGGGAACAAAAAAAAGGAGAAAACATATATAATATATGTTACTATCAGGACTAAAAATTAAAAAAAAGAGAAAAAAATACGAAATTTTACAGACAAACTTAATACGATTTGACATAACTATTACTTAGTAAATCCTTTCACATTAAAGGGAAAAAGAATTGGCGAGAAAGAGATGTTCAGAGAGCCGCCAGCGTTATAAGAGCGAGACGCGCCCGAGTGCTCGACACACACAGCCGATGCAAGGCTCGTCGTCAACCACGAACTGATGCAAGTAGCAACCGAAGTCATCATAGGCGATGTATAACTAAGCAGCGATTGTCAATTAAGACAAGTACTAAACGATAAAAAAGACGAACAACTAAACCGGGAGACAATTATGGCCGAAAAAATCGCGGAAATAAGGCCGAATGCGAAACTAATGCGAACGCTCTGAATTCGGGGACGGCGCTTAAATAAATCGTCGCGAAAGTGTGCTTGTTAAATAAGTGCAAGAAAACGGCGCTGAACTTTGAGAAATTTAAGGAGGATACCGTGATTTACGACGGTTCCTTGTTGGGGTTGCACATCACCGGGTTAATAACATGGAAAAGGATCCCGGGGAGCCTCCTACTTTTAATACGCTTGAGATTATTTACAGGTAAAGACGCCACACAAGATCAGAGCTAAGAATAAATGGAGCCAGGAGAGCCGAATTCATTAGTTCTATCAGATTAAAGGCCGAAGCGGAATCGAGCGCAAAGGTCAAGGGCACAGAGGCACACAGTAACATATACGCCAGCTCCAGGAGCGCAGATAAGAGAGCCTCAGAACAGTAGCTTGTTCAGTGATGAAAGGTTTACATACGGAGCACAGATAAGGAATAGTAATCTTAGCCGCCGAAGGGAGTACATGCAATTGACTAAAGAGTACAAACGAACATAAACGATCAAAAATGTAAATCATAAGAAATAGGAGTAGAGTACACAGTAGAACTATATAAATCGAATTATTATAGATTAACGCACGCGCACACACATTATAAGCAGGCACACTTTAGGCACAAAACAATCGACCGATCATTGACACTTTTAGCGAAAAATAGATTGAAAACATTCATGTCATTTCCAAAGCGGCGACTTTAAGTCGCGGATAAAGAGAAAAGAGGTAATTGTCAAAAAAAGAAATGAAAGATAGTTAGGCATTTTCCTTGATAGAGTAGATAAAGGTTTAAGTAAGAAGAAATGTAAAGGAAACCGGAGGCAGCCGCCAGAAAACATACGATAATTAAACGGAGTAGCTTCAAATTTTTTTTTACAATAAATAACGGGCATTATTCTAGAGTGAAAAGAGTCTCCTTTTTACCTAACACAAACTTTTTTATTATTATTTAGGAAAGAATATACAGATAAATAACATGTAAAGAATTAACAGAGACCGCCGTCTCATAAGCAAATCGAGCATAAGGAGAACGATGAGAAGAAACCTCACTTGCTGCGCAAAATATCGCAATAAGGGGGGGACGTCTGTAGTTTAGAATAGGATCATCTCCAAGCGAGATAAGCTGGACCGTCGAACACTTCCACTAGGTGAATCGAATTCCCAACCGAGAGAACTCGAGGAACTCTAGGAGTACGGGGATAACCGCGAGATGAGAAATACCGATCTCTCTGAATTCGATAAATAATATACTCGTTCACAAAATCATAACTCAAAAATTTTATCTTTAACGTCTCCGAATTTCTTACGTCATTCTGACTAACGCGAAATTAATATATTATATCTCTTTTATCATTTTATATTCATAACAATTTATATATATTATATTTATCATGTTTTTATATCTATGAATGTTCACACGCCTTGTAACATTTTGTGTGGCACGGGCAGGAGGAACACTCCTCGGGCATTGTAATTACAATTTTGAGTGCTCGCGTGTGAGAGAAAATTTCATACACTCCACTGGTCGATTCACAGTAATCTCTTACCCTGGGTGTAAGAAATCTATTTCGTTACGCGAGTCACCTCGCGAACAGTTTTCATTTTTACATATAGAAATTCACTCGCGGGTGGAAAGAGTTTCAAACACTCCAGTGGTCCATTCACAGTAATATCTTACCCTGGATGCGAGTGATCAACTTCATCACGCGAGCGACTTCGCGGTTATTTTTACTTGTAAATTCT
Organism: Megastigmus dorsalis; assembly: GCA_900490025.1. Taxonomy (NCBI): domain Eukaryota; kingdom Metazoa; phylum Arthropoda; class Insecta; order Hymenoptera; family Megastigmidae; genus Megastigmus; species Megastigmus dorsalis. Next base: position 8,563 of record UELU01078217.1, read on the forward strand.
TGCACATGTGGAAGAAAGTTTCAAACACTCCAGTGGCTGATTCACTGGAATCGCGCTCTTACCCTGGGTACGAGAGATCAACTTCATCACGCTAGCGACTTAGCGGTTATTTTTACTTGCGTATTCATACGCGTGTGGAAGAAATATTCTAGCACTCCAGTGGTCGATTCACAGTAATCTCTTACCCTGGGTGCGAGAGATCTATTCCATCACGCGTGAGAAAATCGCGATAATTTCGTTTTATAAAATCTCATTCTTGTGCTGGGGAGATTTCTCTTGTTCTGCTCGTCGATATACCGTAATCTCTTACGGCAGACACGGGGATCTATTTAACGCACGGGATTTGCGATTCGAAAATTTTTCAAAGTCAATGCCACGAGAGTGTCCCTTTAGCACTGTCGGATAACATTAAGATATATTTAATCTTCACATAATTTTAAATAACATTAAGACAACTTTCCCTTCAGCGATTGCTCTAGCTCGTTGGGTGACTCTTTCCCTCGGCAACTGCTCCTTCGCGTGGCATGCTCCGCACACTCTCTAAAATGTACTCTACCCTGGGAAAGGACATGGATTCTAACCTCTTAGATATCCCTATCTCCCAATTGACGGGCGACTCGGGTGAGGCGAATGCCACCATCCGCGAATTTTACAGTAGATTTAGATAAAAAAATTACCGATTGCGATCAGTCAATGAATGATAAAATGAGAGGCGCGCTTAAAGAGACAGCAGACAGTCTAGATGAAAATAGGCTACTTTTAACAAAATCTTCACGGAGCAATAATGCATCTGTATCGCTGGCAGTCTATCATAAAATGGAAAAAACCTTTTCCGGCAAAATTAAAAATATGCAAAAATCACACGAAGAGCAACTAAACGCTCTAAGTGCAGAAATTGAGAAATTAAAACTTATGTCATATAACTCAAACCATAATTTTAATACAAGTAATTCTAATGTACAAAATGCCGTTAGACCTTCATATCATAATTTCAATCCACTTAATTTCAGTATACAAAATGTCGTTACACCGACACAAAATTCAAACCTTTTCACAACAAATAACGAATCACTAAGTAATCCTTCAATAATAAACAGGTCGGTAAATACACATTTCCAAACCATAGACTCGCAGAACTTTCAAAAACAAAATTCAAATCAATCAACAAGCAATCATAATAACCCTTATACCCATAATATAGAAACAAACAGTTATAGGTAAACAAACCTTGATCTTCCGTTGCCTAATCAAAATAATACAGTAAACACACCTGGCAACAACAATCAACCCATGGCTCGCTCCAACGTCAATTTTAAGCAATTACACATGCCTTTCTGGCAACGCGACCCAGAGACATGATTCGATGTATACGAATGCCAGCTCCAAATTCAAAATATCACTGATGATAATATAAAATTCATTAATATAATACCGAATTTAAATCAGAATATAATAATAGAAATAACGGATAATATCAAGCAACTCAGGCCTAATAGTCGGTACGATGCACTCAAAAACGTACTAATCAAGAAATACACGCAATCGGATGATTCGAAACTTCAAAAATTATTTCGAGGTTGCCAAATGGGCACACGAAAGCCATCGGCTTACTTTAACGAGTTAATTGATTTGGCGGGAAAGCAAATGCCGCGTGCATTAATTTTGAGAGCTTGGAAAGTGAACTTGCCACCAAATATTCGGAAAACAAGAGCGCTTCTATCGGGTACACAGACCAAATACACGCCAATCTATATGACGCGAGTGCACCGAGCTATGAAATAAAGTCAACAGACGCGCAATTTCTCACAGAAGCAATCGCGAGAATGGACGCTCTGTATAACAAAGAAACTCGTCATCGCGATCGCTCTCCTTCCAACAAACCTAGCGAACGCGCAAGATCGCTGGGACGCAAGCGCAGCAAGAGCAGGGAACGAAGACGACTCTGCTTCTTCCACAACAAATACGGAATAAAGGCATACAAATGCATAAAACCGTGTGATTGGGTCGACCAAACCAAACATAATAATAAAAAAGCGCGAAATAAAAACTCTCACAATGATTCACGCGACGAAAACCTTAAATCGAAAGGAGCGTTAAACTAACAACTCGGTGCATCATGGAGACAAATGTGGCCAGGGCTAAATCTGCACGTCTCCACATGAAAGATTTAAATACGAATGAAATCTTTCTAATAGATTCGGGCGCGGAAATCTCCGTAGTTCCGAAACCCAAGGACTTTAATGAGAGGAAAATTAATATTAAATTATATGGTGCCAATGACACTACTATTAACACGTATGGCACCATACGCAAAAAATTAAATTTTGGTTATAAGCAAGAATTGTTCTGGACATTTATCGTCGCGGATGTACCTTACTCCATACTTGGAGGCGACGCGTTGAAACATTTTCAACTTTTACCCTATTTACATAATAAAAGATTAATTAATGCAAAAACAAATGAAATTGCACCGGGTATTAAACAGGCAGCCCTTGACTTGAAAATCTCCCTCATTAATCCTAAGCATAAATACGCGCACATTTTAACGAAGTTTCCGACGGTGACTGGCATTGATAAGCCTAAACCTTTTAAGAAAAGAGGTGTATATCACCACATTAAAACCTCGGGCCCACCTTGCGCCCAGAGGTCACGACGACTACCCCCTAAAAAACTAAAAATTGCTAGGCGTGAGTTCGAAAAATGGTGCAAATCAGGTATTTGTAGGCCATCCAAAAGCCCATGAGCTACACCTATACATATGGTATTAAAAAAGAATGGGGAGTGGAAGATTTGCGGAGACTATCGTAAGCTAAACGAGGTAACGGTACCGGTAGATACCCTACTCCCAGCTTGCACGACTTCTCCAGCAACTTGCATGGCAAAAATACTTTTTCCGCCCTCGACTTGGAGAGTGCCATATTACAGATCCCTATCTTTCCGGAAGATATTCCCAAGACTGCAGTTATAACGCCATTCGGTCTCTACGAATTTCTCGTGATGGCATTAGGGGACCTAGATTTCGTTTTCGTATACATCGACGATATACTGGTGGCATCCGCCTCACCCGAGGAACATGAAAAACATCTAAACACGGTGCTCGAAAGATTGCAGGCTTTCCACCTGCATCTAAATTTAAAAAAATGCATTTGCGACGCGGATGAATTCATTTTTTTGGGCCACGCCGTTAACAAGGACGGTCTTAAGGGGAGGTCAGAGCTAAAAACGTATTTTTTGATTTGATGATATCTTTTTCTATTGATTATAAAAATGAAAACTTGGACTTGAGCGCCATAGTTCTCAATGTAATAAATAACCCTGTGCAATTTCAAGTGGATACGATTAGTCGTTTTTGCACAAAGCTGGAACTAGTAACCCACATTCACGCATTGAAAATTAACCTCAAATTCTTGAACATGCCTATTTCTGCAACTTTTTTTATTTATCATTTTGAGTAATACCAGAAGCTGAGCACCATAGTGCTTGGTACGATGAACTATTTTGTGCAATATGAGGCTTATTTGACTTATAGTTTTTCTATGAACTTGGAACTACAAACTATTGAGGAGGAGGGTAGCTCCAGCCTCCTCTTAAGCCAGATCCGAAATTGGTAGACGCCATTCAAATCTTCGCCAAACCTAACACGACGGACGAATTGCGTAGATTTTTAGGCTTGGTAAATTCACCTGCATCTAAAATTAAAAAAATGCATTTTCGGCGCAGATGAATTAATTTTTTTGGGCCACACCGTTAACAAGGACGGTCTTAAGCCAGATCCGAAATTGGTGGAAGCCATTCAAACCTTCCCCAAACCTAACACGTCGGACGAATTGCGTAGATTTTTAGGCTTCGTAAATTTTTACATAAAATCTATACCCTAACAGCCGAAACACAGCGGCATCTGCACGCGTTAATTAAGGCTAACAAGAAAAGACAAAACTCCGTTAATATGGAACGCGAGCGCGGACGAAGCCTTCGAAAAAACCAAAACGTCAAATAATAAACATTGCCAATTTAGCTCACCCGTGCGAGAACGCTAAATTGCGCATAGCGACGGATGCTTCCAATTCGCCATGGGAGCCTCCTTGGAGCAATATATCAGTGGAAAATGGCAGCCGCTGGCATTTTTCTCCAAGAAATTCACAGCTCCGCAAACGCGCTATTCGACATACGATTGCCAACTAACGGCTATTTATAAGGCATTAAAACATTTTAATTATTATTTGGAGGGCCGCAGCTTCAAAATCTACACGGATTACAAACCCTTAGTTCACGCGCTTTCGCAGAATCTGAACAACTGCCCACCAATTCGCGCACGCAGACTATCTTATATCGCTCAATTCGATACTGCAATCTGCTATCTGTAGGGTGAAGACAACATCGTGGCGGATTCATTGTCGCGTATCGATCCATCTATCGCGCCAAATATTTTTAATTGGCGAGATAAATCTTCGACCGGCGAACCCTTCGTGAGGAAAATCCCTGCAGCCATAGTTACCTTTCAGTTTCCGACCTTTTTCACTCTAGAGGATATATCGCGCGAGCAGTTGATCGATGAGGACACCCTTTGAGACTAACTAAGGTCCACTGGGGACCCAAACGCGTTGCATCCTACTGCAATTTCTTCGCGCAGACGTTCAGACCGTTTATGCCCAAATCTTTAAGACACGAAATATTTAATTTATTCCATATTAATAACGCTCACCATTCCGCACGCGTAACGGACAGGTTAATTAGGCAACACTACGTTTGACCTAAAATGCATCTATCTATTAAAATACTCTGCCAGAGCTGCATGGAATGCCAGCGCTCTAAAATATCGCGAGAAAATAAATTTTTACCTTCGCACTTCATAATGCCGGATGCACGCTTTTCACACGTACATATCGAAATAGTCGGTCCGCTGCCTCCGAGCGAAGGCTATAAATATTTATTGACAATGATAGACAGATTTTCTCGCTGGCCAGAGGCAGTGCCACTTTATGACATAACGACAGCCATTATTCGATACTTGGGTGGCGCGTTTTGGTGCACCGGTCACCTTGACTACCGATCAAGGACGACAGTTCGAATCTGAATTGTTCAAGTCCTTGCTCAAATAAATCGGTAGCAAAAGGACGAGGACTACTGCCTGTCATCCTGAATCGAATGGCATGATCAAGAGCTTGCACAGGTAACTAAAAACCGCGATAATATGCCTTACAAACAGCCCCGACTGGACGAGAGTCTTTTCAACAGTTTTATTAGGATTACTCACTAGAGTGCGATTATATACAGACGCTTGTCCAACGGAGCTCTTGTACGGCACACAATTAACAATACCGGGCGATTTACTCGAATTTCGGGACTTAGCCACCGACGGTAACCTATTTTTATCGGAATTTAAAGGTTACATGTCGCGGATGAAACCTGTGCCGGTTACACACAAAAATTCGATTAAACCTTTTGTCTTTAAAGATTTAAATCATTGCACACATGTCTTCGAAAGGATTAAAGCAGTTAAAACACCTCTAACTCAACCCTATACCGGTCCTAATAAAATAGTATCGTGATACCCAGACGGACGCACCTACACTATAGAAAAAAACGGCAAAGAGGTACCCGTTAATGCACAACGCCTCAAACCTGCTTACTATTTAGCAGTAGATTTAAATCAGTTAAATTCTGAAACGAGCCATCCTATCACAGACATTGGCCATAACGCAGGTGGAGGCTCATTGCAGTATTTTCTATCGCCTAACAACATTTTACCCTCAAAAACGACTGCTCGGCAGCTGGTCGATCGCGCAGAGAATTCAGAAACCTTCTCCCAGGCCGATAACATAGCACCGCGTACATCGGCGCTCCCTCATGTCCTTACCCAGGATTCAAATAAAATACCTAGACCGAACAGCATAGTTGTGCAAGCTCAGGTGCATCGAAGTGGCGACGCGGACGAATCGTCAGTGAGGGGGGACGATCGTGACTATGATGCATTCCTTCCGGAAAGCGTTATATATGACCAAGTAAACAATGACACGGATAAAAATCCAAACTTACCACAGCCAAACGCGACTACACATAAAGTGCATAACTCACAAGGCGCTCCAGCCACTTGCGCACCTAACAGGGTCAGCACAGTTCCCTCCGTTCTCGACGATCATCAAACAAATAAAAAACGAAACAAATTAATTCCTAACATTTTAAAACAGAGAAAACTAGACATTTTTGAGACGGATCGATTAAAAAGTGCTCTAGCTAAAAGAACAAAAGGAACTAAAAACGTTAGATTCAATACTAACATTGAGATTAGGCATGTACCGCTATCCTCGCACTCTCACCTAAAAAGAACCCTGTTATTGCGTGGAAACAAGTCATAAGAACAGCTGGAGGAGAGGAGTTACGGTCGCAATTTCAAATGGGTTTTAATCAAGCATTTTTTTAATGCTTCATAACATGCAGTTTCCTCCCGGCTCTGGTTCAGCTTGCTCAAAGAAATGACTTCTCTTAGCAGTTGGATCAGGGTCGAGGATGTCACTAAGGACATCAACGCCCTTCATGAGCATCTCCTCACCACCATCACCAACACTGCGGGAGACTCCAGGGAGTGCCATCACCTGCGCATGGCGGAGATACACTTCCTTTCGTTCAAGGAGAAGTTTCTTCCCATCATCACCGAGCGTCTCAACGCTCTCTCGCGTGCATCGTAACGCACAGTGATGCGTGTGCCACCCACAGTCGACCGTAGGCTACCCACCCTGTTCATGCGAGATCAGCCTGTCGTGGCCATTCTCATCTACAATATGCATCGGGTCTCCAAAAAAGCCATATACGACTTGCTGATCGACTGTGGACAGGCAAATTTCACTGTCGACGCCGTTTTTATTAGGGGCCAGCGCTGTAGCGCACGTGTCACCCTAATGCAGTGCAGGGCGCTACTCAACAAAATTTATTTCAAAGGTAAGGGGGGTTCTTCGGCGGGCAGACGGTGCGTGAAAATTTGCCCTTACACCGGTAAGGAAGACCCCAGCCCTATGCTGGAGGTACGCCCTATCCCTGTTACGCCCTCTGCTTACCTCAGAGCTCTCCGCCTCGACCCAGTGTTGGCGCATATTAACATATTTTTAGACAATGATTCCAAACTGGCGTTTGTCACTGTATTGGAGGGGTGGCGCTCGACGTACGCGAGAATTGGGACGCTAGACATTGATTCCGGTCACGGGTGGTACCGGGTTGATCGCGGACTGAAAAGGATGCTAGAGGACGCACGCCAATTCAGATTTTCCAGCATCAGCATCGGGGAATGGTGGCCTGTGGGGGTGTCGGACTTCCAAAAAATTCTTGATTGTAATATTGTCAGCCCACGGGGCAATAGTCGATTGCTCCAACATTGATCGGGATCAATAGCTCTGGCAGCTCCCCGAGAGGATTTTCAACTCTACCAATGAGTTGAGAGTTCTCCGGTTGGAGCACGTGAAGTCGACAGTCTAACCTTTAGATTTCATTCATGAGCCAGTCCTCTTCATGCACTTGCATCTAGAGGAGCTCAGCCTTAAGGGCAGTAGATTTTTAGAAGCAAACTTACAAAATTTTATTAATCACGCGCCAGCGCTCCGAACCCTCGACTTCACGGGGCTGGAAATTCAGGGTAAGGGGCTAGATTTCTCGCCCCTTCCCCTTCTGACCGTGTTGAAGCTGCCCTACCACCAGGGCGTGGACAACACCCTCGAGACTCTCGCGCACTCACAGGTGCGCGAGGTGTCCATTATCAACGGTCTTGGGCGAAATAACAGAAACAACAAGGCGTTCAACCCCCGTTTCGTGACGAGAGTCTTATCGAGGGTGCCTGTTTTTTGCTTCAGCGCGGTCAGGTGCAAGGTCAACCTACGCGACACTACTGGACACCATGCGGATACTTGGGGAGTTTATGTCACTCCCAGAAACTCTGCCTCTTATGGAGGCAACTTCTATGAGCTCTTCGAGATAAGGGTTGACCACAGCAACTAACCTTCCAGCCCGGTCCCTAAGCACTAACCCTACTAACCCCTCACCATTCACAGCGTCAGTTGTTTTCCGTACTTACATTTATTCGGTACTTTCACTGCTCTTCCAGCACACCCAGTCTCTATTCCTTTTCTTAAAAAAAAAAAGGAGAGTGCAATTCACAAGAACTTTTTGTGATGCCCCATCGTATGGTGTAAACATAATTTTAACTGCAACAAGCATCAATTCTTACACACTTATACACTCTAGACTGCTTGTTTGCATCTACATTCAATCAAACCAAAACTAAACTTTTTACTCACAGCAAAATCATCAAAAATTGTAAATCTTTTAATTAAACTTTTTAGCAACAATCTTTTAAAACAACTGCACGCTTAGTTCCAAAATATATAAACCACTTCTTCTGTAAAAAGAGAATTGCAATTTGCAAGTAATTTTGAAAATATATAATTCTGGATCTACCAATGAACACACCTCAGCGACACTACTACATAAAACCTCAACGAAATACAGCGCTCACACTAATCAGCGCATCACTCAATGCAATCTACGATCATTTTTACATGTAATGTCAAATGCACAATTAAGCGTTCATGCATAATGTCAATGCAATCTACGATCATATCTACATGTAATGTCAAATGCACAAAATAAGCGTTCATACATGACCTCAATGCAATCGCCGATCATTTTTACATGTAATGTTAAATGCACAAATAAGCGTTCATGCATCATCTCAATGCAATCGTCGATCATTTTTACATGTAATGTTAAATGCACAAATAAGCGTTCATGCATCACCTTAATGCAATCGTCGATCATTTTTACATGTAATGTTAAACACACAAAATAAGTGTTCATGCATCACCTAAATGAAATCGCCGATCATTCTTTACACGAAATGTTAATGCACGAAAAAGTGTACATGCATCACTTTAATGCAATCGCCGATCATCCTTACATGTATATACAAATAAGTGTTCGTTTAAGATTAATGCATAATTTTAATGCAATTTCCGACTATCTTACATATTATGTAAATTTCAACGCACAAATAAGTGCTCATTCACGACAGATGCAGCACCTAAATGCAATCGTTGATCATTTTCACATGTAAAATCAATGTATAATTAAACATTCATCTATAATCATATTAAGCGCAAAAGGCTTCACTATGTATTCAGCCGCTTTAATAAAAAAAACGTAAAGGGGGAGTGATGTGGGCACTGTAACCTCAACTCACCAGCGAGAGCGCCACTGACGCACGAATACAAGTACATATATATAGATACAGTCAGCGATACCAAATACAAGCAGATACCGAGATTATGTATAAGCTAATGTAATGCTCCAGCAACTTAATCTTTCATCATCACTGGTTTGCACCCAACGGATGCAAGAATGTCCAGGCATGATTCCGAACTCTTTCATAATTTTCAGAAAACTGGTACGTCCAGCATTAAATATTGTAACATCAATATTTACACCAATTTTTAATACATTCAATCCACTAAAAGAAGTTTTTGGAAGAAACTTCCACGCAGAGTAATTAAAACTTTAATTGTTATTTTGGTTATAACTATTTTTTATAAATAAATAGATGAAAGTTTATCTATTTATTCACTCACGAACGCACGAACGCACGAACTCACTTTTAATCTACGATTAAAATTGTAGTTTGATTAAAAAAAAGTAAATATTTATACCTATGAGTGTTAACCTCAAACTAGCTGTCAAAGTGTCAACTACATGAAAAAATACATGCATCTATACGTATAATACCCGTATAAGATACCTAGAAGCAGCCATTGTAATTTGTATTGAAATTAACCGCTATATATCATATTGTACAGATGCGGAACACGGAACAGATTATCAGGAATAAACACGACACATCTATAAACATGTCCATGGCCTTTATACTTTGGACAAATATATTTTTCACGAATGTCGAATATAGTTAATGCTTGAAGCGCATTTAAATGTAATATAGGAGGGGGGGGGCGGGGACTGGAGCATGAGCGTCCCCTAACTTTAACCACATATATTAACACTAATTTTAATTTTTGAAATATTAGAAAAAATGAAACATATAAAGTAGCGTTTCAAGAATTAATTAAAAATTAATTAAAGGCGGGGCACAAATGTCATGGTATAATTTTTAAAATAAAATTAGTACTTCATGTACCTAACTATTTGTAAATTATAAATATAAATTGAAAATGTTATAAAAATTAAATAGGAGTGAGAGCATAAAATATAAACACCACAATAACAAGTTTTTAAGTAAACATTCTTTTATTATAAATACCTAATAAAATTAATAATTTCTTAATAATTTCTTAATGTTTTAATATTTGGCATTACAAGACTTATCATAATAAATATTTTATGAGGCTGTAACTTATTTTTTTTTTTACTTTTTCACTTAATATCACGTTCGAGCACCATTAACCTATTTATTTCTATTTACCTCTACCTTAAACTACCTTAAATACTACACTTAAATAAATTTCGGAGCACACAGCCACTACATGCTTTGAGGTTGGAGTGTCAGCTGTTCTAGTTCGTGTTGCTTGGCCTAACCATTCTTCATGACGCTTGTGCCCAACTTGCGGTGTCGCTTGTGCCCAACTTGCGGTGACGCTTGTGCCCCATAACGATACCTTTTTTATTATTATTATTATTTATAACGGCCGCGGATTTGAGAAAGCTAGTCGGCGAATGGTAGATCCCTGTGATACCGACATGAGTAGTCGGTAGGATCTGTAGCTGAGTCGAGGCCAGTGCGGCGTTGGCTCAGTGTTAAGGAGCGCGCCTTTGGATCCTTAGGTCGTCGGTTCGAGCCCCGCTTCCGCGTACTTTTACCTCGATTTTCCCTAAATCCAGCCCCGTTACATATTTACAAAATACTCATCGTAGAGTATTAATTAAAAAAGGAAATTAAAGTTCTTGAATTGAACTTTAAAATGAACCCATTTACAAAAATATTAATTACTTAATTTCTGTCTAACTCTATGTCATAAATTCGTAAGCGCTCGTCAGTTTCAGGCTTGAAATTTTTATTCATTCATATTAATTGAATTTTTCGATTTTCAAAAAATAAATATTATGGGGAAAAAAGTATAGACTTGCAAAATTATTACAAAAAAAAAATTGAGTCAAAACATACATAAATTGAAAATTTTATGGGGATGACCATTTAGATAGTGAGTTCTTTGTACCCCAGCTCCCCTTAACTATATATAGCCATGCTCGTTGCACTTAGCACAAACTACATATATAACTATATACAAAATAGATGAAGTGACCATTGTAATTATTAAATTTATTTCTTTTTAGGATTTCTTTATCTATCTCTTTTGCTTGTTCATGCCTTAAGTATAAAATGCATACCTAGTCGCATATATAGAATATATAGAAGTGAAACTTCTAATTATTTAAAGAAAAATTTAAAGATCTACTATTTTACTTGTTCACTGTTTCTTCTATAACTTTAAGACGAAATTAAATTTCGACAAACGGGAAACGGGACTTTATTCTATGAGAAATTTTCTATCTGAATAGATAATAAAAAAATTGATTTTTGAAAATTTTTAGGTATATACCCCCCCTAAAAACTGGTTTTTATCAAATACCTATGGATCCCGAGTCAGCGCATAAAACCGCTTTTCCAGGGCCATTTGGTAATATCAGAATGGGAATGGATTTGCAAAATGCTACGGCTACTTTTTACGCCCTTATGGATTTAGTATGAGCAGGACTACAGGGCAACGAGTTATACGTTTACCTAGACGACATCGTAGTATTCGCAGCAACATTAGAGGAACGGCTCAAATAAATTATTTATAATACAAAATTAGAATAAAAGGGAATCGCCTAATATTGTGGACGAGACAAATTTAATATCATGCGAAGTAAACGAACCGACAGTCGAAAATCCTATATTAATTACACCTCCCGTAACAGAATCCAATGAAGGGATAGTCCAGAAATTGCAACAACAATTTGCTAATATACCGCAAAATACTCAACTACGGCTCGCAGTCGATATAGAGGGACAAGAAAAGGATGGTAAATCAGGCTTGTGCATTAATATATGGGAATTAGATAACGAGAAATCGCACAAAGCAGACGAAAAGACATCCGCGCACATAGAAAAAGATATAATACCACCTCAAGAACCACTGAATGACTCATCGCACTCCGAGCCAAACGCGAGAAATCCAACACCACCGGACTTCACCTCGAATATGGAACTTACGTCACCCGTCATTGGCAATGTAATAATGCATTCAGAAGAGCAAGATCCGCCATAAACTAGCAGCGCTAATGACGACCCTGCCGATGTGCCCTTACCAGCCGATAGCACCTCGGAAGACGGAAACCTATCCTGGGACTACGAAGGCTTGCCAACAGAGAATAGCGCAACAGTCTCTCCAAAAGCACAAGAAGAACACATTGGCCCTTCCCAGGCTTCAAAAGCATATGGAGGCAACGTGCAGCGCTAATACGTATAAACAGAGCACACTCATTGCGCTCATCCCGATATACCACTGCAGCAAGTCAAAGAAATTCCGGATACACCTGCAGGGAATTGTCGATTTTATTCACTTATACGCATATTAAGATGCAAATCTTAATTAAGGCAATTAATTAACATCCTCTGTAATTAAGGCAACAACTGTTGGACAACCCAGCTCTGTCACAGTGTGGAAATCCAGAAGAAGCTTGTCGAATTTTATCGTCAAACAAAGAGTTCGGTGATATTGATTGCGTATATATATTAGCACAAATGTTCAATAAAAATATTTGCATTCACTTCCATTATGGTGAGAAAGTGCAATATTGATACAGCAGGGCTAACGAAAGTACCTAGGTTGTACACTTACACCTATCAAACAATCATTTCACACCTTACGTACGCTTACAAGTCGACGAAGCGAGTGCAACAGCCGTAGATAAAAGTATCGGGATGGAGATAACCCATTCAAGCGAGCCAGCTGGAATGAATGACCGAGTAGATGAAGAGCAAGCGCTAACAGCTGATGATGAGCCGATTCCCTAGTGCGCTCTTCTCGTACAGAAGGAGCAATGGCACGTTCTCTCGTGGCCGAAGCAAGGCCGTCTCATGAACAATTAAATGCGATCTTGAGGGTCAAGGATCGAAAAAACAAAAACTCTTTTCACATATATATATATGCAAAATTCTTGCAACGTTTCGCCGGTATGGGTTCATGAACATGAAAATTTAAATAATATTTTACTCCCGGTCCTTTTACATATTTTTAACAATAGTTCACATACTTTTGATTGGGAGAATACAATGATTTTAGATCGTGAACCTAATTATAAAAAACGGCTTATTTCTGAAATGTTGCATATTAACATGGTTAATGATACCATCAATAGAGTAGAGGATGTTCAATTTTTAAATCGCCAATACAGGAAGCTAAATAAACTGTTTCGAAGAATCGATTAATTAACGACTATGTATTTTGCTTAGTTAAGAAAGTTTTTATACATTGCGAATTCACTACGTAAATTGACGCTGCTGCGATAAGATGTATGTTGCACACAACAATAGCTATTATTATAAGATGTAGTCAAAATTTAAATTTAAATTAATTTTGGTAAATATTTTTACTCTTTTGTTGGTTGATGTTATTGTTTTTATTTTACTGTAACGTGTGTTTTGTGTTCAATAAAAATAGCCTGAAGATACCGGCAACCCATACCGGCGAAACGTTGCAAGAATTTTGCATATATGTGAAGAGTTTTTGTTTTTTCCATCCTTGACCCTCAAGATCGTATTTAATTGTTCTTGAAATTATGGAGGGTGATACTACACAATTGAAGGCCGTCTCATGTTCATTCAACTTGGGTATGAGACCCAGAAAGCACGGAATGCTTCTCGGCAGTACAAATACTAGATGAACACCCATTTGCATACAAAGATAATTTAATTTACGACATGACTGCTGACGTCTATTTAGAAACCGAAGTACTTGGAGCCTTAATTGAGCGACAATATATATATGAGGACGAGTTATTAAGCATGCCTTGCGAAATTGGAGAAGTAATAGTCATAGAAACTAAAGGAATAAAAGTATTTTGCCTCGTTATAAAAAATTTTATAGATAACAAGCCCTTACGCCCCGATATCACAAAATGTTTAAAAGTATTAAGACAACTTCTTCTTAAACACGAAATAAATTCAATAGGCATAATTAGAGATCTCGCGTTCCTTTCAGTATCAAAATGGAGTTATTTTATCGAACAATGTAACCGTATATGAAGCGTTTCACGTCAAATGACTCCAGCGCGGCGCGCGAGGGCCAAATCCGTCTATTTTCAACTCGTATTATTTGTACTGAAATGTATCTTAAAAAATTCTTAAATCACAGTTTTTTACGTGTTTTTTCGTCAGCTTTCTGATGGTCTAGTCAGTTTTTTTTTAAATTTTTCATTTTAACCTTCAAAATTTATAAAACGTCTTATATCTCAAAAAGGATATTTTTAATATTTTTTTTCAACGAGATGGAGAGAGTTTATTGATCATCATCCAGTACAATAAGTTTATACTCAAATTTCTTGGAGGTGATTCCTTTTTTGATTATTCAAATTGTGTATGAATATAAGTCGAATATATTTTTGACTATTTAGATCGAAAGCTGAGTATCTTTTACTTAGAAATAGATATTTTCCAAAAAGTGCTCAATATGTTTTGATCAAGAAATAGAGCGCGAAAGAAAAGATGCAGCGAGCCTCCTGCGCGCGGTATGGCTATAGGTGGCTTGCATATCGGAATTTTCAATCTGTATAAGAATCATTGCACAGAAAGTATAAATTGGCAATGATTGTGTATCTTATTCCCTTTCGATATTGTTTCGAATTTCTACTAATGCAATTAAGTATTGAATTTCATAGCATCTTTTAAGCATTTGATAAGTAAATCTTTGGTGATTCTTTTCTTCAATATTTTTGTTTCTTTCTTAAATCATAAACTGACAAAGATCTTTCTATCGGTCCTACAGTCTAAACAATATTCATGGGCAATCAGATTGCCCTTGTTTACAATCACCCCCGAAGAATCTGAAATAAACTTATATTTAACCCTGAAATAAACATTTATTAGTAAAGGACAATCTGACCGCCACCCACCACCCAACGACATCAGAAATAATTTTAATCTTTATTAAATCAACTAAAATGGATTCAACTTGGAAATTGAAATGCATAAATCCTTTTAATAAAAATAATTATATTTCATCTAAAGATTTGTTTCATTTTCCAAAACTTTTAAGAAGTTCATATCCCTTTGTATCAGTGTTACGTCCTACGACGTACCTTTTAAGTAAGGTCAATCGTTCAATGAAAATTTGTTATTTGTAAATGGGAATTTAAGCGAAATGAATGCGATGCGAAAGAAATAAAATTTAAATGTATCAATCTACAAACGAGAAGTGTATAATTGTGAAATGCATACGCAGCATTTCACAATCTTTTGTAATACGGCCAAATCGAGCACGAAGCTTGATACTAAATTTCAACCACATTTGTAAGCAATTAAAGTAGAGTAATACGTCACTTTTCGACACACTTTTGATCCTTTAAAAACGATTAAAGGAGGACATCAAGTTAGTCACTGACTCGGGATATTGATGAGAAGCATGGTGCTCCACAAGATACCCAATTAAATAATTATCATCACGATTATACTAGATATTTTAAATATTAAAAGAATACATTATATCTAGTTAATTAAATTTAATAACTTAAATTCTTATTTCTATAAAGTGAGTGAATATTAAATAAATTCAACTTTTATATTAATTATTATCGTGTATAAGTGAAATTATTAATTACACCTTCCGAACGAGATTTACGACAAGAAGCAGATCTTCCATAAAGAAAAAGATAAGAATTTTATTCAATAATAATTCTCATAAATTATATGAGAATAACTAATAAGTCTCGAATAATATTCAAGACTTAACAGTGGTTCCGGTACCGAAAAATACCTTTTTGAGTGTTTATATTGGGGATTGATTTGATTACTAGACGGAAAATAATTTTTTGTATGAGAGACAATTAATAAAATTTATGTTGGTTATTTAAATCAAAATTCATATTAAACAATAAAAAACAGGAGAATATTATTCACACATAAATGAAAATTTGTGGAAATAATACAAATAGCAAATGAATGATATAATTGCAACGAACAAATAAATAATATAAAAAGGAAAAAATATATATAGCTATAAATAATTAATAAAATCTAATAAAAGTGTTAAATAAATAATAATCAATATTTTATGCATTATGAAACTTTCAAATGAGTAATAAAGTACATTGGAAGAAGATACAAAATTATCTAAAAGAAAAAAAGACCGGTTGGATTCAGTATTATTCAAAAGAAGAATTAATAGAAATTTGTAAAAAGGTTGGTATATATATAAATCATAAATATAGTATCAATGAAATACGCAGTAAACTAAGACAATTTATTAAAACTGTATACATAACGCAAGAAGAAAAGAAAGGAGATTCAATAACTCAAAAAAGTGATTTAAGTAGCTTTTATAATATTTTGGGGATATCAGATAAAAATACAAGTAATCCATTCAATAGAAGTACAAATACAATTCTTTCTCCGCCACAAACTATACAGAAATCTTCAACAAGCATTGAATTTTCAGAATTAGGTGCATACCCAAAGCAATTAGCAACAGGAACAAATTCTGAAGAAATCGATGAGAGTTTAAATAAAAGTGCTAATACTAGTGTCAATCAAGGAGTGCAATTAGAGAAGCAGAATCAGCAGACTATAAACTCAATATCACTATGAGAACTTATTCATAATAATCTTCCAATTGAGTTACTAAAAGATAATAATTCACAGAGTAACGTAAATAATTGTTGTTTACAAGAACAGTCATCACATATTAATAAATCACAGGAAGATTTTCAGAAGAGTGATCAATTTCAAATACAAGAGCAGGCATCAAGTAAAGATAGAAATTTATGTGCGATTCCTAAAACAAAACCAAGCGTTTCATTTATAGATCAAAGTATTTCTTTTAACTTAGTAGATGTAAAAGAAGAAGTTCCAGAAATTGGAGGAGTTTTAAATAAATCAAGTATATTAATGGATAATAGTGAGGAAATTACGAATCGAAACTCTTCAAATAATTCAACAGATTTACAAAATTTGATTATTTTAAGCCCTAATAGAGTAAATAATATAATAAATATGACAGAAAATCGTCTGAAACTACCTCTTAAGGACATAGCTAATTTAGTTCCAGAATTTGACGGATCAAATATTCATATAAGGGAATATATAGAAAAATTAAGGCATGCTAAGAAAATAATAGCGAATGAAGATGAAGCAAATTTAATTCCAATTTTGAAAATATAGTTAAAAGGAGAAGTATACAGAGAATTAATAAATACAGATATACAAAGTATCGAAGAATTCATTAAAGCTATACGACAATTATATCCATCTTCGGAAAATATATATAATTTATATGCAAAATTAACCGATATAATTTAAAGAAAAGACGAATCGGTATTAAGTTTTATAAATAGGTTAAAAGATTTAGTACTACAAATAAAGGAATTAAAGAAATCAGAAGCAAATATTATTGAAGCACTGTTGATAACTTTTAATCAAGGCATTAATACTGACGCTTTAAAAAGTTTTAAAAAAGGATTAAAACATGAGGTAAGGTTGGAATTAGAAGATCATAATAACCTACAAGAAGCATTTAACAAAGCCGTAGAAATAGAATCAGATTTGAAAAAAGAGAATGAACTAAGAGGCAATTTGATGGATATATCATGTGGTTTTCAAATACCAAGTCAAAATTCAGCAAAAATACATACGTGTCAAATTTTTCAAGATTACAATCACGAAGCATTATTTTGCAATAACGCATCATGTATATATTGCAAAAGTAAAGACCACTTTTCATATAATTGTAAATTTGTGAAACATAAAATAGAATTAATTTGCGAATTTTGTAATGCTCGAAGACATTCAATCGATGCATGCAAAATGAATAGATCCAAAGGAAATCATTGCCAATATTGCCAAGTCATCGGTCACACGATAACCCAATGCTCATTTATTATTGAATACGAAATGTGCTGGAAATGTAAGGACCGCTGTCATGATCCAATTGTATGCAAAAAATTTACGGAATCTGTCAAATCATGCGAATTATGTGACAGTATAAGCCACACTGTGAAAGATTGCCCAACTGTAACATGCAAACGGTGTAATAAAGTAGGTCATCCAATGAAATACTGTCTAATATTAAATGATAACTTTAAAATGCTTATGTGCGCAATTTGCAACGAAGAAGGTCATAGCACTGAAGAATGCGAAAAAATGAAAGTGATACAAAATATATTAGTTACGCAGAATAAAATGCAAAATTATACAAATCAAACTATATGTCAAATGTGTAACGAAATAGGACACACAGGAAAGTTTTGCCCTAATCACCAAAATAATTCAGGCAAGGATTATACTAATAATACGTATAAAAATTTTGGAAATCAGCGTAATGCTTATAATAGCAATTTTAGATATACCAGCAATAATTATAGAGGAAGAAACCCTAGAACACAACAAAAATTTTGTGAATACTGCAAAAGACAAGGGCACATACTAGAGGAATGCAGAATTTTAAAGGAACTTCAAGACGCTTCAAAGAGTAGGAATGTTTGTTCATTTTGTAAGAAAACTGGAGACATAATTGATAATTGTAATGAAATAAAAGTTCTAGAAAATAAAATAGGAAAGTTTTGCAATTTGTGCAAGACTACAAATCACTCAGATGAGCAATGTTACAGGCGAAAAAGGGTCTCGCAATCTAATTCGGGAAACGAATAAATTCTTCGTGGAAAGAGTGGACAGAAAGAATTAAACACAAACCGCTCGAAAAATATGCAAACATTAATATGACAGAAGTTTCAAATTATATAGAGGATAGAATGAATTCTATTTCCGGAAATAATACAAATAATGTAGAACTAATGAAGAATACAATCCACATGGAAAACTTTGAAAATTCAATAACATTAGATTCAAAAACAGATTTGATGGATAATGAAGACAA
This sequence comes from Megastigmus dorsalis, assembly GCA_900490025.1. Taxonomy (NCBI): domain Eukaryota; kingdom Metazoa; phylum Arthropoda; class Insecta; order Hymenoptera; family Megastigmidae; genus Megastigmus; species Megastigmus dorsalis. The sequence goes on from UELU01078217.1 coordinate 27,681, forward strand.
ATCCAAAGATAATTTTGACAAGGAAAGGTCAACCAAAGTTGAAATATACTTTCTAAAAACAGAAAATTTATTACAATATATTGAAATAGAAAATCCTTACAATAAAACAATTAATCGTCTGCTCATTGACAGCCGAGCACAATTAAATATAATAAAGAAAAATCAGATTCTTTTAGGGGCAATACTTGATGAAAGGAAAATATTACTGTCAGGAATTACAGATAAAATTATAGAAACTTTGGGAATAGTAAAATTGCCTATTAATGATTTATATGTTGAATTT
>UELU01078230.1:0-14876 GCA_900490025.1 Megastigmus dorsalis
ATTATTAACTATCCATATCCGACCGATAAAACATTTTCTGCCTTACCAACCGGATATTCAATAATTCGATATAGCTAAATAAATACTTGAAATTATGAATATTCCAAATACAGGTGCACTATCTCTAAGAATTATCTATCATCTACCAAAGTTTGAAGTAAATATTTCAAGTACACACTTAAAAATTTCTGCACCGAAAAAACGCACTCACTTCGATGCAAATACTTATTTTTTCGGTGCAGAAATTTTTGAAGGTGTCGTTGAAATATTCACTTGAAATTTTGCTGGAAGATAGATAATTAATAGACGAAGTGCACCTGTATTTGGGATTTGCATAATTTTACATATTTATTTAGTTATTACCAATTATTCATATCCGATCGGTAAAATAGTTTGAGTGGTAACTGTAGGACTTTGACACCCCCTTAATGGCTAATAAACGCTTTTTTATGCATCTTTCCTTATACAGCTTGTTTTTCTTTTTAATTTGGAGGTTCACATTAACTGTTGTTTATTAAAGATGAATTAAATAAACAGCTTGGCGAAAAAATTTACCTTCAAAATCAAAATAAAACAAGTGAAGCGCGAAATCGAAGCGCTGCGCGTGGCCGCGGCCGCGTGCTGTATAAGGGAAGATGCATATAAAAAGCATTTATCAGCTATATCTCAAAAACCATTAAGCGTAGCTAAAGGACTAAGAACAAAAAAGTTTCTAAATAAAAAAATACAAATTTTAAAATAAAGTTCAACTTCCTACGATGTTTCGGTACGGAGATGTAACCTTTTAAACAATTAATTTGTTTATAACTTTTTATCGACCACTTTTCCGGCCGAAAACCCTCGAAATTCGGATTCATTATAAAAAAATACGTCTAGAAAACTTGGGTTCTCGCGGGGACCTAACATGGCCACGGGATGTATGGTCGGCGCCTAGACTAATGCCCAAGCATATAATAGATAATTATGCACCTTAAAGTGAAACTTATAAAAAATGTAGAAAAAATAAAGATTTTGCCTCGGATTCTGACCCGTAATACACTTGAAGGATGTCTTGACGATTACGATTGACAATGCCAAGTTTCTACTTTAATATAAATGTATCACATTTAACGGATTGAATTATACAAGCACAAAAGCGCGCACGCCCTATTGCAAAATCCAGTAACGGATATCGAACTGGATATTCAGCTGGGTCCCGTTGGATTTTCCTGGATCTTCCTGGATTTTGGGACTGGACATCCAGTGCACTTAAACTGGGAAATTGAGCTTGAATATTTGAATTTTAATATTTTCATTAAATTACAAAAAGTTCAAAATGGGAATATTTAAGCTCACTTACCCAGTTAGGGTGTTATTATTTGCATAGTATCACCTCAGCTCTTCGTACTTAGTTAGAAAAATCTAGGACCTGTAAATATCCATCTGGATCCACCTGGATATCCAGCCTTAAATCCAGAAAAATCCAGAAAAATCCTGCGGAATTTTTTCAACAGGACGCTCGCGCACACATGCATACACACTCATAATAGACCCACAGACAGACTGACAGATATGTCTAAAATTTATTTTTTGAATACATTAAGCACAATGTACATAAATTCTTATACATGCACCACTTTATTTGGAAATCTATGAATATTTCCAATATGCAAACAAAAAAGTGCAAGCTATTCTAGCTTTTATACGCGTGTTATTTTAACTTTATCTTTGTTCTTGCCAAAATTTACACATTTACGCGTGTTAAATATATACATTTCGATTTGCAATATATTTTCGTCACTCATACATTAAGTATATATTTAAAAGACACAATTTCTTGTCTTTAGATCTCATAGCTCACACGCCTAGCATCACCGTCAGTTATTTTTCACCTGACGTTTTGACAAGATTTTTTCCCTGATCTTTTTTTTCAATTTAGTTTTCAATTAACAAAAAATGGTTAAAACTTAAATCATGCATAGATATAACTTGACATATAATATGTATTACAGTCTGGATGACAACTCCAAAACAGGGGACCTAAACTAAGTTATTTACATTTTAACAATTTTTTAAATAAATAAAAAAACGTTAAAATGTAAATAACTTAACTTAGGCCCCCGGTTTAGGAGTTATCATCCAGATGGTTACGCAATATGTGTTACGTAGCATGCTAGATCTATACTTGATTCCAGTTTTAACCATTTTTTGGTACACAAAAACAAAGCGCGTCAAAATGCTAGATCTAAAATCACCTGATTTTTTTAAAGCAGCGCAATACTAGAACAAAAATAATGATGCTACAGTACAATTATACTGTATTAATATATATTATATTGTTCCATCATTATTTTAGTTCTAGCATTGGCGACATTATGGAAATCTAACAATAGCCTTGACGTCACTGTTACTCCTACCAAAGCGAATAAATTTGATGATGTTCTCGCGCAGGAATGGATGCAGCTGGAAAGGCAGGCGGAGTCGTCGAGGCGGCAATTTCGTATACGGGCGACGTGAGCGACCCGAGCCGCACCAAGTACGACCTTAAGTACTACAGCAAGCTGGCTGACGAGCTGGTAAAGGCAGGCACACACGTTCTCTCCATCAAAGATATGGCCGGCCTCCTGAAGCCCAAGGCCGCCAAACTACTGGTTGATGCCATCAGGCAAAAACATCCGGACGTACCGATCCACATCCACACCCACGACACGTCCGGCTCCGGCGTCGCCTCAATGTTAGCCTGCGCCGAGGCTGGCGCGGACGTCGTAGACGTCGCTGTCGACAGCATGTCCGGCATGACTAGCCAGCCTTCTATGGGAGCCATCGTCGCCTCCCTGCAACGTAAGCGACTATATTTCGTATTCTATTCAATGCTCTACCTGCTAAGGCTTGGGTGCGCAGCTAGAGATTATAAAAGGTTGATTATAAAACTGGCATCCATCTAACTCGAAGGACATATACTTACTTAGCAATAGGTGCTCGAGACATTGTCTCGATACAAGTCCAGAGTCCTTCTGAATTAAGATCATAATGTATAGATAAATAACAAACGGTTAATTTGATCCGCAGGCTTGCCTCAAGACACTGGCTTTGATTTAAGAGACGTCTCGGAATATTCGGCTTATTGGGAACAAACGCGTACTTTATATGCCCCCTTCGAATGCACAACAACAATGAGATCTGGAAATGCTGACGTCTACCTGAACGAGATCCCAGGAGGACAATACACGAATCTCCAATTCCAGGCATATTCTCTTGGTCTTGGGGAGTTCTTTGAGGATGTAAAGAAAGCTTACAGAGAGGCCAACCTCCTCCTAGGCGACATAATTAAGGTTACCCCCAGCTCAAAAGTTGTCGGAGACTTTGCACAGTTTATGGTTCAAAACAAACTCAAGCCCGAACAAGTCCTCGAAAAGGCTGAAGAGCTTTCATTCCCCAAATCCGTTGTTGAATTTCTTCAAGGTGCCATTGGCGAGCCATATCAGGGATTCCCTGAGCCCCTCAGGTATGTTCTTAATCTTTGCAATTATTACTCTCACATTAGGCTCCATTCTTCGATTACAAATGACCAACAGTCTATTTGATATACTTACGTATGGGCTAAACAATTAAGCAGATTAAAGGAACTGTTTTTCTATCTCGATAGATCCAAGGTGCTAAAGGATATGCCACGCGTCAAAGGGAGGCCGGGTGAAAGCTTAGCTCCATTAGATTTTGGCGCTTTGAAAGCTCGTCTACAAGAGTCCCATCCGCGTATCAGCGACAAAGACGTCATGTCCGCAGCGCTTTATCCCCAAGTTACCGAGGACTACCTCACTTTCCGCGAGTCTTTCGGACCAGTTGACAAACTGGACACGAGGATCTTCTTGACCGGACCAAAAGTTGGCGAGGAGTTCGAGGTGACGATAGAGAAGGGAAAAACTCTGGGCATTAAGACGTTGGCGATGGCCGAGGATCTGACGCCAAACGGAGAGCGTGAGGTCTTCTTTGAAATGAATGGACAGCTTAGATCTGTATTCATCAAGGACAAGGAAGCTGTCAAGGTAATTGGTTCACTTTGTTGATAAACTATATGCTTGTCGTATGTCGCGGCCACGTTTATTAGGATTATGTAAGATAACTGTAATCCCGAAGGCATGGTAGGTTAAAGTGAACAGTCGCACATAATGTAATTATCAATCTGTTTGACAGGAGCTGCACATCCACCCGAAAGCGTCCAAGAGCAACAAAAGCCAAGTCGGAGCCCCGATGCCCGGCACCGTCATCGACATCCGCGTCAAGGTGGGCGATAGCGTCGAGAAGGGCGCCGCCCTCATCGTCCTCTCAGCCATGAAAATGGAGATGGTTGTGCAGGCGCCGCGAGCCGGTAAGATCAAGAGTCTCGACATCACACAAGGCATGAAGCTCGAGGGCGACGACCTTCTGCTCACCATAGAGTAAGTCGGCTAGTCGATTCCACGACCTCGTTTTCGCCGATTTGAAACAATAAGTGGAGCGATCGATCGGCCGCCGAGGCCGGGACTGACAAAGGCCTCGATTGCCCAAGGGGTTCAGCCTATGATCAACGATGACGCAGCCTTGCGGTGGCTTGCGAGGCAGCGCCTATAGGGCTGGGTTTCAAGCTCGAGCGCGGCATCGCTCCGACCAAGTCGATTCCTCTCCGGAAGAATTGATAATCTACCTGTACCTCAGCTCTGACACAGTTTACCTCCTATAAGAATGCCTGCAGCCCAGGAATTGTATCACTCGTAACACTTCGCCTGGCTGGCAATGAATTTTTCCAAAAATTTTACAATACAAATTTCGATCAATTGTTATAACAAACGCATAATCACCGTATTACACTTGTCAAAGCAAAATTTCTTACGTAATTATACAAGTGAGTGCGCTATTGCACAACTTCTGATAAACTAACAAGGAGAATAACAGGAAGACCATTCTAGATTTTCTTGAAACTTTCAGGAATTACTTTCGGTGCATAATAATGAGATCTGTGTATAATATCAGCGTTTTATTAAATAAAGCCGTATTATATATATATGTGTGTGTATGTATACATATATTATATAACATAAAAGAATATGCATAAACTTAAAAGTGAAAGTAAATATAATAGGAAGGCTCGCCTCCGCCCTGCGGTTCTCATACTTGCCATCGGGGACGCTGCCGCGCCCCTTCATATATCATGCAAATAGATAAGAAACTATCTTTAAAGTCAGGGCCTATTAAAAAAAATTCCGAGTCATGGATCTCATTATCAAGTACAAAAGGTAATTCCTGAAAGATCCAAGAAAATCTAGGAGCGGTCTTTCTGGCCCCCTACTTGTAAGTAAAACAAGCAGACCTTAATTATTTATTTATATCGAATTCGTTTCGATTGGAACCAATGTTGAACAGGTGGTTTTTCGTGCACCACCAACCTTTTATGAATATTTTATTTTATGAAATTATTCTTCCAGAGAGATTATGCGATGTTGTAAAATAACAATACTGCAAACGCGTATATAAATCGGATAGCCAATAACATCGAATGAAAATTTATAATTAGTTAACTTACTTATCATTGGTATATTCTTGGGATCAATATGAGGTCAATTCGAAAGCTGCAGAAATAATACTTGAAATTTCAAATAGGGTTTCAATTATTTTTTCTTCTCAAACTCTTATTTACAACTTTTATTCCGTGTGTTTTTTATGGCACGTGCACTTATATATAAGATAATATTAATTTTATGCTATATATTATATCACGTTAAAAGTATAAATTTCAATAAATTAAAACGGATCAATTTATATACAAAAAAATACATTATTTTTATGATACTTTGTTGTTATTGTAAATTGATCGTGAAATATACTATATAATTACTGATTAGAAAAATATGTGTTGGATATAACGATAGCATATCGTCATGTGTATATATAATTAATAAAAACGAGCTGTATGTTTTGTTAAAAATCATTTTACTTTCACACTAATAATGTGTATAAATATATTCATTGTAAAAAGTTATTTTTCAATGATTTTACAAATTTGTATATTTGAAATTTTTTTAATTTTATAAAATTTAGTTATTATTTCATTTATTATTAATGAAAAAGCTAATAGGAATGCATAAATAACGGCGATCAATTTTTAAAAACTTTATTTTTATTTATTATTTTATAAAATTTATTGAATATTTATTAAATATTTATTACAAAAAATGAATTTTCAATATGTTTAAAGTTACTTCATTTAAACATGGGTAAGTTTATAACATATCAATCCTTCTTACAATGTATCAAGAAGATCAGCAAAAATATTTAAAATTAATTATAATGCTACTATTTTGATGAAACTATGATTAGAATAATATATTACGGTACACTAGCAAGAATTCAATTAATAAGAAATTCCATGAGAAATCCAATGATAAGTTTGAACAGATTATCTTAACATATATGTATAAATATATTTCTGTACGTACATGTATGTGTAGATATTCGAGAGTATATACCAGATCTTGTTAAAGCTTAGTTTTAAAGTTTAAATATGTGAACATTGTTGTGAAATAGTTATGGTCATATTTTATTAAGTTGTAATTTACAATCGTATTGTCAAATATTTCACTGAAAAATTTTAATTCCAAAATAAAAAGATAAACAAATTTATGGTACATTTATATCACTATTTATTCCCACTTCCTTTATTCTTATATTGATTCCTCAAACAACAAATTGAGCCAAAAAAAATCAAGAGATTAAATGAAATTAAATGAAATCAAAAACCATTTTCTTCGCGATTCTAAATTTCAACATCATCATGTGATGAAATATATTGGATAAAAATGACAATAGCATTAATACAAAAGTTCAAATATTAATGATGATAAATAATTGGGAAAAATAAATAGGTATGTAAAAATCTATATGTTCGAATGACCATTACATGTATTACTTTAACCCATTAACACCCAAACAGCCCCAATTTCGAGTAAGTTTTCAACGTGATTTTTTCTTATGTTATTGGCTTTGAAAAAATAGTCTTAGAATTAGTGAAAGAACTCTCAATTTTTTCAGAATTTTCGAAAAAAAATTTTTATTTTCTGAAAAATTTCTGAAAATCCAATTTTTCAAAAATATCTAAAAAAATTGAGAATAATCCTTACTAATTCTAAGACATTTTTGTTTTTAAAAACTTTTTGCGAAGGTCTATAGTTTTCGAGAAAAAATAATTTTATCGTATATTTTGGCAAAAAAGAGCGTCATATTTATGTACACAAACAGGTATACCTACGTACACGCGTCTTTTTTTGTTCCCTCTCCCTTTACGTCTGCATGCGTGTGGATGAGTATATCTGTAGGGTATATCTGCGATACGCACGTAATAAATATATTTATTTACGATACAAGTGGCCTAAGGTAATTGTAAAGTTCATGTAAGTCTGCAGTGTACATGCCTACTCAGCATTGATGACTATTTTTAGTAAATAAGGATTAGTACCATATTACCGAAGCTATCATAAATTTTATAAAATAGTACATTACGATACTAGTGACCTAAGTGACTCGCTACGCTCGGGCGCTAATACACGCCGTGCTGTAAAGTGCCACTTAGGTCACTAGTATCCTAATGTACTATTTTATAAAATTTATGATAGTCTTCGTTAATATGCTACTAATCCTTATTTACTAAAAATAGTCATCAATGCTGAGTATAGGCACGTACACTGCAGACTTACATAAATTTTATAAAACTTTTAGTTTCTATCTATCACTGCAAACATATGAATATGCACTAATAAAAAAATATACAATCATACTCGTAAATGTGTATACATGCACATTCTTTCTCGTATGATCATATGTGTAAATACATTTACATAAATATATACATGTATGTTTATATATGAATATGTATATTACTCATGTTTTCATAAAAACTTATATGTGTATCAATCAGGTGCAAAGCATATAAAAAAATATTAATTTTTATTTTTTTTTATTACTACAATCAACTAAACGTTTTGATTACTCCATTCATTTGTTATGTCGCGAAAACGTTCAAAATCTTCTGTTTCATTGCATACAGGATAGGAATCAGATTCTTTAGAAAACAATTTCGATGTAAATGTATTCATTCTGAAACCCGACGATTCAGGTTCCGATTCTGATTCAGGTTCCGATTCTGATTCATGTTCCGATTTTGATTTAGATTTTGAGCACGAAATACCCAATATTACTTATAAAAAATCTTGTGCAAGTTATTCTGAAAACTAAGATAAACTTGAGAAAGATCACGAATTTATCTGGATTGATGGTGAAAAGTTACACCCAGGTGCTTGTGAAGAAAAAGTATTATTGACAGGGGCCTTATTCCGTAACGATGTCACGTGATATATGCTGATTAGTGAAAACCTTCCCCTATTTCATTTTTACTTTCACTGTGGAATATTGGCGAATGCTTCTTATCCACCAATGAGAAAGCATGTTTACAGGAGAAAGTTAAAATAGTAACCGTGCAAAAATATATGAGGTTCACCGTGGCAAAAATTAATGTAAATAGAAACTAATAAAATCTAATAAAAACTGGCAATAGAAGATAATTACTAATAATTACTGATAAATATTAATAATTATTGTTGGAATTTGTATTATTTAAGCATTTATTATCAGTTTTTATCATTAGACTTAAAATTAATTAGAGTTTTTTAGTTCTTATTGATCATTAACGGGGTTTATCAATTAATTCCTATTGATTTTTATCAGTGCTTATTAGCATTTATGTTTTTTTTTTCTTTTTCATTTCTTATTATATAATTATCAATAATTAACATTTCATAATTTAAACTATTTAAAATAAGTAAACAATAATAAACAATTTTTTTTCCTGGGCGAAGGGGAACTTTTTATGTTCGATAGGGAGACACGTGTCTCCCCCTGTGTGAGACTCTCCTGTTCTAATACTCAGGCATACCCACTAAAACCCCTCCGCCTTGAAAACACGTGGCAGTTTGTGCTCCCTCCCCTCCGGCACCGCCGTGAGGTATTACTTCGAAGGAGGTGGGGTACCACGTCTTAGCGCGGGTATTCCGCGCCTACCGGTCTGGGGCCACCGTGTCTGGCTCCTCCCAAGAGGAACCCTCTTCTAAGGACGGCTGCGGTATCGCATATTGTCCATATCCTGTTTCTTCTGGCGTAGGACCGTTTCTACAAATATGGCCAGCTTTGCCCATTTCTCGTGACCCTGGAGCATCACACCAAATTTCGTTGTCCGGCGTAATGCTTCTAAGGTTCGCTGCAAGTGTCCCCCGTTCGACGCTCCACCTTCTACATTCAAAAAAGGTGTGGTTTGCGTCGTCCAAGGAAAAGTCCATCCAGGATGTCACTATACGTATTACCTGATTGAGTCGCATCTGACACGCGTCGACATCACTTGCGATGATAACGACCGCTATGTCGTCCGCATACCCTATCAGGAACGTGCCCTCGGGCATTTCCATCCTTAAGATCCAATCGTAGAAGATGTTCCAAACGTCGGGACCCAGGATAGAGCCCTGAGCTGCCCCAGATATTATTTCCTTTTTCATCGGACCATCATCGGTGTCATAGACTATGGAGCGGTTCCCGAGGTAACTCCCGAGCATTCGGAGAATGTACCCGGGGACCCAGAAATCTCGCTCCATGGCGTCGAGCGCCTGGTCCCACTTGACGGAATTGAAGGCGTTTTTCACGTCTAAAGTGGCCAGCAAACAAACGGGGCGTCAGAAATGGTTTCCCCTCTCCGTCGACCTTGCGGTGTTTGAATTGATGGTTGCCTTACCCCGTCTGAACCCGTACTGGCGAGGGACTAGATCTCCTGCCTCTCGCACAGCTGCTAGGGGACGGGGCTTCAGCAGTTTCTCCAGGAGCTTGCCTGCGGTACCCAGCATGCTTAGTGGCCTGTACTATGATGGAGTGGAGTGGCCTGTACTATGATGGAGTGTTTGCCAGATCCTTGCCTTTGCTGATCAGGACAAGTTTTGCGGCTTTCCAGTGGGCCGGAAATACGCCCGCCTTTAGGCATGAGTTGTACATGTCCAGCAAGAGGCTCGGGTGACTTACGGCTGTCGCCTTCAGCTGCTCCGCCAAGAGACCATCCGGCCGCGGCCCTTGGAGCTCTCTTGTATCGCATAGACGAAACCGCTCTTGAGAGCTCCGCCCTCATGAATAGAGACTCAACTGGGCAGCCGGATGTTTCCCGAGGGCGCTGCCTCTCGGGATGCCCGGGGAACAAGGCATTTACGATGTTATTGAACGTCCCCGCGTCTGTTGGACTGCTGACGGCAAAAGCCGCCAACTTGCGAGTAACGAGCTTGTAATCCAGTCTCCAAGGATCCCTATTCAGCTCCTCCCCCAGCTCCAGCCAGCAACGCGCTGGCTGGACTTGATGGCCCGCTTTAGTTGCTTCTTGGCCGCAAAGTGTTTCACAGCCAAGGGGGCTGCGTCTAGTTCACGTTGTCTGGCCCTTTGCGTGCGGCGACGCCGAGCCAGGCACCACTTGCGGAGGTCCGCGATTTCGCTCGTCCACCAGTAGTCAGGACGTCTCTTTCCGCTACCGCGGCTCCTAGGCACTGCTTCCGCGCAAGCCTCGTGGATGAGCCGCATAGTGACAGCTGTCACCCACTCGGCCAGCGCTGGCGGCGGCAAGTCGCCCGGGATGCTTCTCAGGGCTTGCTGACCCCACGTTAGAGCGGAAGATAGCTTAAGATAGTAAAGTATTTAAATCAACTTCTTACTAACTCCCCCTCGAAATTGTATCTATTTGGCAAAGAACGAAATAAAATCGTTCTTTCTATTCAAAAACAAGTGAGCTAAGTTTACAACACCTATCATATTCCCCCTCCACCTGTGATCCAAACCCAGTAAACGCTGCCTGCGTTTCAGCGATTTTCCTAACGGAAAAGCCGCCAACGCGCGCACACATACTATCTTCGGTATTACCATTAAACCAATGAACACCTGCTTTAACCAGTCCTTATATTCCTTGAGAATACACTGAGAGAAATTGTCTTAGAAAGATTCTAAAAAGATTCTAAAAATAGTACTATATTATTCATTAATTTGGGGACAGACTTGAAGTTTAGGAAAGAATCCAAGAAAGTATAGTAATTTTTATTACGGAGGTCTAGCAATGTGAAAATCGAAATTTAAAAATTTATTTTCTCTTCCAATCTCTTTTAATTAATTAATTTATATGATTTTATTTTAGATTTTAGATTTTAGATTTTATTTCGGTTGTACAATTTAAAGAATATTTTTTAAATAAATAATATTTTAGAAAAAAACTTTACCCTGATGTGGATTCGAACCCATGTCCTACTGCATACAAAACCGTGCACTTACCTATGCGCCGTCCTGACCATACGTGTATATGTTCAAATGACTCTTATTTGATAGACTTTATATATTATATGCAGTATCAAAACTTGGTATTGTTGTGAGTTTTTACAGCATATTACTGATATCAATTGATATCAAACGATATTACAAACATTTACTACAATATTTATAGTTGAAAAAGAATACCATTAATAAATCTTGCGAAGATAACGATTAATTATGTCCGCATTTGAAGGTTATGTTCGAGCGGGTTGTCGCGACCGCGTTCACGTATTCCTAAAAGTGGTACGAAATTATAGAACACAGTCTAGTAAAATGTTTAGCTAATACACCGGTAAGAAAAACTACCATACTTTTTAGCAAAATTTCTTACCGATTTCAGTACAGATTGATATATATGTAATAAAATTTACTAAGTTTACTAATACATATTATTCTAATGCGTTTGTAATTAGTATAAATGTAGAATTTTACTGTACTGTTTAATAAAATTTACGACCATTACTTATTAGATTTTAGTATCTCGATTATGATTATAGGCTACACGAATAATAAAAATTGTTAAAGAAATAACAAAAAGGCCGATTTTCAGAGTCTGTCCCACCATTACTTACCAAGTCTGGTAATTTTTCTAAGACAATTTCTCTCCGTGTACTTACAAAATGTGAGGCTTTCCTCTAAATATCAAGCGGTGATAAAGATTTTTGACAAGTTCTTATTGCAGTTCCAGTCCAAAATTGTGTCAGTAAATTGGCAGTATTAAGCACAGTATAAATTAATAAGATGATTTCTTTCAGCTAATCCAGCAGCGTAATCCCTTTGTTGAGCCACGTCATTATGATTATCCATATAAAAAATTATAAAGTATATAATAAGCTCACAATTTGAATGGCCCACTTTGTAATTAAAAAAGGCTTCTTCATTGTCACTTGGTCTTAAGGGGATGTCGGAGCCAAGAATGACCGTCGCTTAACCTCGCGATGTTTTTCCAGAAATTTGATTAGATTTCATAAAATAACATAGATCTAAAGTGACAGAATTATTCCTTATTGAAGAGTGCTCTTCTCCTTAAATCGAATATAAACGCTTATAATTTTGATATTCTTTAATAATATATAAATAAGACATGTCACAAAACCAGTCACGCCGAAACGGTGCTGTCATACTTTTTTCCCATAATTTAGCCGCATTTTTCAATAGAATGAAATTCTTAAATGTGATATGCATTCTATATTGAAATGTGAATGGTGCTCTTCTCCTCTTTTTGTAAGATATACTTTAACTGGCGTTATATTAACAAAAACAGTGTGACGTCACATGACAGTCATTATAACTCCGACATCCCCTTAAGAAGCTAACTAAGAAACAATCAATTAAACCTAAGATAATGCCAGGTATTCTAATACTTTCTACTAGAAAATGTGATGATGAAAATATCAGCAAATTGTATTATTGCGTCGACTATAGTGAAATTGTTTCTTCTGCAATGTCTCGCAATAAGTTTGAAGAAATAAAATCTAAATTGAAATATTCAAAAGCTAAAGACTAGGATCCAAATGATAGAGGATGGCGTGTTCGTTCTCTGTTCAAAACAAAACAACATCCTCAAATTCGGAATATGAAAAACTGCTTTATCTATTGACGAGATGATGGACAAGTCTTATGCAAGAACTGTATTGAAACAATTTATTCGAGGGAAACCAATAAGATGTGGTTTGAAATTTTGGGGTTTGTGCACCTCCGACGGCTATCCATTAAATGTATATCTTTATTGCGGTAAGAATTCTCAAATCGGGAATAAATTAACGAAATGTGCTTTAGGTTCGTGCGTAGTATTGAATTTATTACAACCATTCTTTCAAATGACAAATTATAACAAAATCACGAGCATGGATTTGATTTTACATTTGCAGAAATTGCATTTCAAATTCACTGGTACTATCACAGATAATCGAGTTAAAGAAAAAAATGTGCTTGATAAGAAAGCTCCAAGAGGTACTTATATTGTAAAGCATGATCTAAATAGTGGCATAAATTTTATCACTATCATGAATTCAAAATTTCAATAGCTTCAACTGCTGCAGGAGTAACTCCACTATCAATTTCAAAAGGATACAGTAAAGAGGCTCGACCTAAAACTGAAATACCTTTTCCGCAAGCCTTTCATCTCTACAACAAATGTATGGGAGGTGTTGACGTGCATGACGGACACTGCAATAATATACTCCCAGCTATACGATCCAAAAAATGGACATGGGTCATTTTTATGAGACTTATACAGACGTCTATTACAAATTCTCTTGAATTTTCAATGCTGCTAATGATGGAAACAAAAAAGTTGAAATAAAAGGGTTCACAATTGCAGTTGCCAAAAACTATATTTAAAAAAGTCGTCAAAAAAGTCAAAAACATCATGCACGATCTAATAGCGACAAATTGAAAATTTGTTCAAATAAAAACTTTTCAATAAGAACAAGGATTTTCTGTAAAGAATGTAATTTGCATATTTGCGATAATTGTTGGCCGAAAAAGCACTGCTAGAAATTATGTACAAGTGAGAGGCAAAGGAACTCACAAAAGAATCACCCCGAAACGTGAGAGGCAAGGGGACTCACGAAAAGAAGCACCCCGAAACGTGAGAGGCAAAGGGACTCACGAAAGAAAGCTCCCCGACATGTGAGAGGCAAGGGGACTCATGAAAAAAGCACCCCGAAACGTGAGAGGCAAGGGGACTCACCAAAAAAAGCACCCCAAAACGTGAGAGGCAAGGGGACTCATGAGAAAAAAGAACCCCAAAGGAATCAGATTTTTACCACGTCCACGCCGTTGTCTCCGGGTGACGCTAAGAGTAAAAAAATGTACATACATTTGCACAGGTACACATATATATGCATAGAGAGAAAAAACGAAGGAGATACACTCTAAACCCCAAAGTAGAAAAATTGACGCAGAAAACTACACTGAAAAAAAAATTTCTTTGATTCAAACAAATGCATTTCGTTGCCGACAAATTCTTTGATTCAAACAAATATTTATTGAAGCTGAGTTGACTATTATTTGCTTTGATAAAATATTTGTTTGGGATTAACATTTCAGTTACTTAGTTTTATGTTTAGTCAATTCAAAGAAAGCTTATTTGATTAAAAGAATTTTTTTTAACACATTAAATAAATCATTTATTCGAATCAAATACATTGATGTCATTGAGAGTACAATATTTATTTTAATAAATATTCAAAATAATCAAGTGATTTATTTAAGAAACGTAAACATTTATTTGGTACGAATAAATGATTTTTCAATTAAAAAATTATTAGAAACAAAAAAATTTTTATTTGCATTAACTAAATTATTTCTTCAAACCAAAAAAAAAACAGGTATTTTTTTGTAATACACAATAAATCAAAGTGATATATTAATATTTTGTTACTTTAACTATTTGTTTTTTAAATTGAGTAAATATTTCTTTGAAACAAACTAATTATTCTGTAATAAGTCAATACTTTAGCAAATACATATTTCTTTTACTCAAC
>UELU01078231.1:0-10819 GCA_900490025.1 Megastigmus dorsalis
TATATATATATATATATATTAAGTTATATTAAAACATTACGATTTATACGAAAAGCTGTTCCTCAGTTTATTGAGATGAATAAATACAAAAGTAAGTTTTTAAATCTATATTATTTCTTTCTTTCTGTCCTTTCACGCACACACTCATTCTCACACATCAAGCCACATCTTGAAATTATCCAGGATTTAACCAAACGTTAAATACGCTGGTAATTCGAGGATACTGATCTTGTCCAGGAATTTTAGCACACTGCATAAGTCAGAATTCATATTCACGATCTCGCCCAGGATTTAATTAATTAAATACGCTGGATGTGTCGTGATACACACACTATAACACGTGCGCTATCCATTTAAAAACGCTTAAGAGCTATTGGGCGAGAGCCTATGCTCGAAAAAATCTCACAAGGTTATGCGTCACCTATAACCGACGTAACACGAGTAAACATAAATAAATGCAATGGTCTATCAAAAATTTTTGGTAAACTAGAGAAACCTATTCTACAGTTACTTGCGAGCTCATATTATGGTAACTGATTTTTCCCCACTCTCTCATATATTTAATAAAAAAGATCTAACAGCTTATCAAATGACAAAAGGATTATTTATAAGAAAAATTACCCTGTGTCCAAATTGGAAAAAAAGTACAAAATTAATTTTCTTGCGGTACTATAACGATGAAAAAATATTAGCTTATAGATACGTTTGTTTAAAATTTATACATTTTAAATCGAAATAATGGAATTTTGTTTCAGATAATAAAGAAAAGTTAATCCTGAAATCTTCTAATTTGACAGCTCTGGAGCTTTTGAAAATTTTCAATAAACACGTGAGTTCTCGCATCAAACTTGTTCAAGAAGGAAAACCAAAAACTGTTAAGACAAAAGGAAAGAAAAATTAAAGCTACTATATTTATATTGCTTTTTTTAGTAGTGGTTAATAATTTGATTTAATTTTTAATCCTTTGAGTGACTAAAAAAGTGTTTGGATTTAAATAAGACATAATGCACCTCGTTGTATTTAATTTTTATACGTAAGTTAAGTGCTACTGTTCAAATAATATTTTTTCTTTAATTCAACTTACTCTTCGAAGTTCCCGCATCCTACATTGCCAATTTATGATGGAAAATTAGAGGAAAACGTATGAAATAAATAAGCGCTGTAAAACATCATGGAAATATAAAAAAAGAAATATAGCGTTGCTGAAAAAAAACCAGTGATTCTATTTCCATCTGCATATAAACGAATATTTAAAAAAAATGTCACGATATATGGGTCCAGAGAAAGGTTATAGTATGAAACTAATTGACACGCTTTATAGTCATGTCCCTGCATTTACAGACATCTTTGATGAAGAGACCTGGTATATATTCGTTACTTGTTTTGTAGCTTTTACTATTGTAATTGTCTTTATACTATCCAGATTCATAACTATAAAACCAGTTGATTAAGTAAAAAAGAATTCGCAACTACTTGGCGCTCTATTACAACTTGAAATTCTATGAAATAAGACTAAAATTTCTTTATCATACATACTAAGCTAAATTTATCTGCATTAAGTGTAATTACTTTTATACGTTCGTCGAGGATACTTTCTAAAATCTAAACTGCAAGTCTTGTATTGTAGCTTGGGTGCGTATTAAGATTTAATGTATAAATAAAAGCAAGAAGCATGATTATTTCAAGTATTTATTCGTTTTCATTCAAAACCATAACTATGAAGCCAAACTATAAAATCCTTTAATAAGTATAGATTTCGTATTTGTCCATAAACCACAAACATATAAACGTAGCTATTAGATGGGTTTCATTCACAAGTTAGTTCATGCATGTTAAAACTTTGAGTCACGCATAATTCCATGAAACATTCCATGGCAGATGCAATATAGCGACAAATTTCGAAAACCCGAATTTTGGTTATAAATATGCGTTATATTAAATCCACTATCTTCAATTTCAGAAATATGACCTGGAATTCGTGATGAAAGACCCCAAAAAAAATAAAAAATCATTACAAGTGATGCATATTTGCTAATTGTACTTGTTTTCAAATAAATACATTAATTCAATAATTTTAGCGTTTTTAAGCAACTAATTTGTTTATAATTATGAGAAAATTATTGTATCTATTAATTATTAGTCATAGAATTTCAGAGATTGAATCTTTAACAATCGAAAATAGCAGAAAACTCTACTAAACTGCAAAAACACGAATTAAGTATTCAGAAAATCATTCAGAAAAGGGTGACAAACCAAAGGAGGAACTCGACGGTTACCTAATCTGCACCCTAAAGGAAACGTAGGAAATTTATTTTAGAATAAAATAGTCAGATAAACATTAATTTATAAAAAACATAAGTTTTTACGATGTCGGGAAGTTGTAAAAGTTATAGCTCAAAAATTTCAACCGTTAAAATTTAAAATTGCACGGAAAAAACATGAAAAAGTACACTGAGAGAAATAAACGTTTCATTCAAATAAATATAAATAGTTGCCCCTTTTTTGACCATTTATCTCACTCAACTCAATATAATATAATATTCAATAAAATATATTTGTCTCGACTACTGGCATAATTCAGTCAAAGATGGTATATTAACTGTTAATATATCATTTCTTTGGATTACCCTTTCAGCCGATAAATTACCATCAAATAAGGTTTATTTGAATGAAACGTTTACTTCTCTCAGTGTAGTTGCAGTTTTGCGGTACTATAGATGACGCTTTTGCAGTTTATTTTAACGATTTTTAATACAGAAATCTAATGGCTACAGTTCTACACCAGTGCTTCTCTTTTTTGACCGAGATCGATTAAAACTCCAGATCGTTTGTTCAGAACACAAGCAATAATGCATAGATGCAAAAGTACCTTGTGAATTATAAAATTCCAAAACCGTGCCTTAGCTTTCTCTGACATATTATATTATAACTACGCCAACGCACCTAGATTAACATCTTTAACTCAAGAAAAACATCCCCTAGAGAGTTTTCGCTAAGATCGCGTTCTTTGTAGTACTTTTATGAATAAATCTGGATATGCTTAAGAAGAATTTTATAAAACTAAACGATTGCAGCTTACTTTGAACCAGAACTAGCCATAGTTTGACCTAGACTATGATTTACACCACTGAATATCAGATATATGCAGCTAAGTGATTTCATGCTTCAATCTATGCCGAACCCAGGATCATAAACAAGGACGTGTCAAGGCCAGGTTCTATCTTATTTTTTGTCTTTATTTGTCTTTTTTTATTCTTTGTTTTATTGTATTTTTTTTTATTTTTTGTTTCTAATTTTATTTTATATTATAGTTTTCTATTACTTAAGCGTTGATGATTGTTATAGGACATTTATATAAATAGTGGTTACATTGAATTAATTTTTTAATTTTTAATAGATGTAATTAATTCAATGGTAGTATTATAATCAATGGAACCTTTTTTAGAACATTAAGGTTATATACACTTCCCATTTTTGTCTAAAATTGTATCGCCCCTTTCTAACAACTGTGATCTTAATTTAGATACTTGTTCGCACAATTTATTTGAACTGAAATTCTGTACAACAATAATTTAATAACTTTTTTAACTTTATTCATATCTTTTTCCTCGAAATACTACTTTACCTCTGTGTTAATTAAAAATATATAATGCATACATAAACGGCACAGTTATTGTTTGATTTTAGATCATTAGATATTTGCAGTAAGGTATCTGTTGCGTTGTATATATACTACTTTTGTCAGTTCACACCTTGCAAATAATATTTTTCATGAATGCACATATGTGCTTTAGCCACCTCGGTCTTGTCTATCTGTGCAAAGAGCCAACGTAAATTAGAAGATTTAATTTAACGTAAACAATAAATAATAATGACCAATGACTAAATGTATAATATACTAATAAGACCCATGCGAAATCGAGATTACTAAAAGTATCTCAAAAGGTATACTGTTGAGCCTTTTTCCAGTTTATTTCAATCATCATTAAATTGAATGATATTATCATATACTTCATTCATTGCTTTCAATGTTTTATAACTGTTGTATGCAGTATTTTCTATTGTTGGAAATCTTTCAGTATAATCAAGAGTACCACTAAAAAAAATTATTCAACAAAATATCGAATTGCAGATTTTCAAAGATTTTGAAATTATTTTCAAAGCCGTTAAATATCACATATATATTCATTTTTTATATATTAATCTCTTATACAGGGCGTTCCGGTATTGAACGTAAATAATGGTACTACGAGAGAGAGGAAGAAATTGTAAGACATACGTAACTTTTCCGTTTTTCAATTAAACGCATAAATTTTGAGTTATAGGCAATTGAAAATTTAGAAAATCAGCCAGTCGACAGGGGAAAGAGTGGGCGGAGCTTCCGCGCTACGGCAGAAGCAACGGGCAACGGGAAAGAGAGCATGCCTAACCTTCTCTGCTCTACTCGCTTAACTGAAAACATAGTCGCTCACTGCGTTGACATGCAAGTCCATCGTCTGTCTTCTCACGCGTGACACGCGTGAGGCGGGCTTGTGTTGGTCGCGTATCTTGTACGAGCATGTGTCTCTGAGGTGTCTCAGCGTACCGGAAATACAAAATGGCGTGCGAATATCTATTCGTACAAGGATTTGATGTTTTCTATTTTAAGGACGTTCACGGACCGCAGAGGAGCTCACGCAACGCATCTTTCCATACATATACATTTTAATGTGTATTATCAAGAATAAGTTGAGCTAGTCAGCACTGCTAATCTCCGCCTGCTCTGCGCAGAAGCGCAAAATTTTCATTCCTGCGCAGTTAACATAAATCTGGCAACGTCTATATATATTTATGGCTCCCGCAAACGCACACAATATACACACACAAACATGTTATGTTCGGCCACGGCGGCGAATGCTAATACAGCGTTGCCAAGTCGTCTGCTGTTTTCGACAAAATTCAACATTTCAAATAGCCGTATCTCGAAAATAAACACCGGTTGCTATGTTTAATAAAATTGTATCTTAATCAGTACATGTTTTACTATAACATACTAGTTTTTGGTTAAAATCAATTGCTATTTGACACGGCAAAGCTTAAAAAACATCGTGTAAAAACGGCTCAGTATAGGAATTCTGTGTTAAAAGCCGTAATTTCTGACTTCGATATCTCAAAATTTAGGTTCGGTAGCCCTATTTTTAAAAATGGCTATGCATAAAGCAGGTCAAAGAGAACGTATATATTCAATTCCATGAAAATCAAATGATAATTGATTTTTCCGTGAACGTCCTTAATAATTAAAATCTAGACTTGGACATATTAAAATAATATTAAATCGAAATAAATTCACTAAATGAATCTGGTTCTTTAGCAAAACTACTTATTTCATTCAGAAATCCATGTTTTTCAAATGATTTCTGATTAAAAAAATTCAACTGCTTATTGTTATTTAATGAATGAATAATAAGTAAATACTAAGAAAACTATTAATTACTGAGATATAAATAAAGCGATTATAAAAAACTGTTTCTCAACTATCTGCACGTTATCTTATAAGAGGGCGAATATCCGATTCATTCCATGGGACGGGAAAGGGGCGGAACAATGGGACTAATTATGGTAATTTATTCATAAATAGGAAAAATGAATATTTGCAATAAGATTAATGAATTTCATCATGCTGTTAATTGGCCTCTGGCTGGTTTTTCGATACCTCAAGAGCTTTAAAAAAAACATCTAGAAGAGTATAGTTTTTGAAACATTGCACACACATTCTCTGATGTATTAATAATAAGTTTTAAAAATTACCGACTTCGAATAGCCTCTAAATTTGAATAATGCAAGTTTAAATGCATTTTTTCATGCTGTCAATCGGCTACTGGTTTGATTTCCGAATTACAAGCGCTCATAAAAAAAATACAAAAGTGTTCAGTCTTTGAAACATTGCACATAGATCTCTGATGCATTAATAATAAGTTTTAAGAATTACCGTGTTTGAATAGCCTCTAAATTTGAATAATGCAAGTTCAAATGTATTGTTTCATGTTGTACAGCGGCCTCGGGCTTATTTTTCGATACCTAAAGTGCTCGTAAAAAAATCTATAAGAGATTAATTTTTGAAACATTGCATACACATTCATAGATGCATTAATAATAAGTTTTAAAAATTACAGCAGATAAGCCGTCTCTAAATTGAAATAATACAAGTTAAATTAATTTTTTTGGTGCTGTGATTCGGCGACGATCTTGAGTTTCATACCTAAAGTGCTCGTAAAAGAAATCTAGCAGAGTTCAGTCTTTGAAAATTTGCACGCGGATTCTTTGAGTCATTAAGAATAAGTTTTAAAAATTACAGCCGATAAGCTGTCTCTAAATTTAAATAATACAAGTTAAATCAATTTTTTTCGTGCTGTGATTTGGCGATGGGCTTGAGTTTCGATACCTCAAATGCTCGTAAAAGAAATCTAACAGACTACAGTCTTTGAAACTTTGCACACGGATTCTTTGAGTCATTAAGAATAAGTTTTAACAATTGTGATACGCCACTCGTCCGGGGTCCAAGGGTTAACCTGTACTCTCTACCAATACATACATATATATATCAACCCTACTAACCCTACCAGGTTTCCCGGTCGCACACTAGGAAAACCAACAATCGTCGACTAAATGATTTATTGTAAGGCGCCTGACACGAATGGCGGTTTCTCTACTTCACCCGGCTAAATTCAATAGAAAAAGAATCGCGGCTCGTTGGAAACGTACGAGCCCTCGTTGCGCTTGTCGCCTTGATTTTCTGCTGCACTGCTTCTCGTCCCTCCTGTCGTCGCTATCCGGATATGACGCGTCACGAAAATAATAAGTTATAATATTCAGGGAATGGGAGAAGGCAGTAGGCGAACTCGTAATAATGACGATGTTGAAATTAATGTTAACAATAAAGAACTATTTATTCCCTATTCATTTACATGGTAAATCACGTCTGTCACTGTTTTTCACGGTGCGGAGTTCGTCTCCGCCACGAGGCTCGCGTCGCAACCCACGCCGTCGCCGGTAACTTTAAAGTCGCGCAAAAATTAAAATTAATCGAAGGAAACTCGTGCTCACGCAGCAATCATACCACGCGTCATTCGTTTGTCGCCCGTCGTAGTAATAATTAATTGAAATCGCGGGCACCATACACCGATCGCACACTGATAAAATTGTCAGGAGTCACCTCCTCGTAAAGTTGATCGGAAAACGAAAATGGCGCCTGTCTGGCCCACTCACCGTTGCAAAACCTGGTCGAACGAACAACTCCACAAATTCGACTAATCTCGGGTTTAGGTAACCCACAGGCCTCCCGTCGCTAATAATCTCCAACAAATGATATATATATATTGCTGCTAGGCGGTTTCGTATAGGCGTGCTCAGAATCGCGATCGCGTAATGCTCTGTCTGACTCTAGACAACAAGTGTTGTCTTTTCGGAAGCTCACTTGTCGCATCCGTCTTCTCCAATTCTTCTATCTTCGTTGCACTCGTTATACCTATATTGTTGTCTCCGTCGCTCCAATGCCTGTTGTCAGATCCAAAATTCTACTCTTGTAGTCCAAAATTTGATTAGCTTATTTCTTTTGGAAAACCTAGAGGCTCTTTCCCTCACTTTTATGGTAAATAATTTGGTCGTTGTCACTGATTGGCACCTGAGGATAATCTAGCTTCTTATCTGGGTCATACTATGGAGCATGCGCAGCGACGATTCGGGAACTCGGGGTTTCGTGTGCGCGGCTTTGTGGTCGCTCCATAATGCACTATCACCGATTCTCTTTCGCACCGTTCGTCTGTCTCGCTCTACTGGCGGCATTGCAAATGGCCACCAACTTACTTTTCGTCGCGTATTTCGGTCGCTGTACTCGTGTCGTCGCTGGTGGTTCTTCTCGTGGACGCTGTCGAGGTCGCGCGTGAGTTTCTCTCGACGTCCGTCATGTGGTTAAGTGCGGGTGGGTGGTGACACCCTCGTCGCGGTTCGGCGCCTCTTGCGCTCGACATCGGCACCAGCATTGTGTCTGTGTGTGTGCGCACCGCCTCCTGGTCTCTTTTCCTCGTCGCGGTGAAAGTGCGTATCGGGGCGACATCCTGTCTCGTCCTCGTCGCTGGCCGTCGGGAGTAGCTTGTATCAATACGCTGAGATGCCTCAGAGACACATGCTCGTACAAAATATGCGACCAACACAAGCCCGCCTTACGCGAGTCACGTGTGAGAAGACAGACAATAGACTTGCATGTTAATGCGGTGAGTGACTATGTTTTCAGCTAAGCGAGTAGAGCAGGGAAGGTTAGGCGTGCTCTCTTTCCCGTTGCCCGGTGCTTTTGCCGTAACGCGGAAGATCCGTCCACTCTCTCCCCTGTCACCGGCGTGGTAACGGCGGCGCAAACTGATTGGCTGATTTTCTAAATTTTCAATTGCCTATAACTCAAAATTTATGCGTTTAATGGAAAATAGAAAATTACGTATGTCTTAGAATTTCCTTTTCTATCTCGTAGTACCATTATTTACGTTCAATATCGGAACGCCCTTAATCTAAATCTCTTAATAATAAATATTTTCAGTTCGTTCGTCCGGACAAAAAAATGAAAAATGAGCGTTAACGAGCTTGATCATTGTTTTATAAATTGTTTAAAATTGTTTAACAATACTCCCATAGACCAGGTTTTTGATCACCATTGGGTTAAAATCAATCGTTATCGAAATAGTAGATATGACGCCATCAGAGGCCTTATTCTCTTGATGTGTCGAAAAATTTTAGATTTATTATTTTAATATATAAGAGATATGTATAATTATTATTATATATATATAATAGTATACTAAATTAAGGGAATTATATATTAATTCGGGAATTATTAAAATTACCCGAGTTTTGGGTTTTCACAAAAAGGTCAATAATACGACACTAGATCTCCACTTTACCGTCCAATGTTCGGGTAATTGTACATTAATTCGGGAATTATTAAAATTACCCGAGTTTTGGGTTTTCATAAAATGGTTAATAATAAGACACTAGATCTCTACTTTACCGTCCAATGTTCGGGTAATCGAAAAATATACGATAATGGATCTCTAGATCCCTGCTTTACAGACCGAGTTTTGGGTAATCGAAAAATGACCGATATATCAACCGGCCGAGCGTTAGCGAGAAAAAAATAAATTAATTAATATAATATTGAAAATTATTTACAGAACAGCTTAGATAGTCATAATTTCTGTGACTCGATGTTCACAGTCGTGAGCTTCAGTACATAATACTTTCAGGGTAAGTTCTAATAATTATACAAAAGAAAAAAAAAGATGCAATTCCTTATATTTGTGTGCATTTTAATAATAAAAAAGTCCTGGGGACGCAATGAATAAACGTCCGTAACCACGGTACTTTAATAAAATGTTGCTTTATTAGTTCGGAAGGGTCGTTTCTTATTTGAAATCTAAATTTAGTTTCTAATCTCGAGGAATTAGCTTTACTGGTTGTTAGTTGTTTTCTATCAATTTCTAAAAAACTAGGCACTTTACATGCTTCTTTTACTTTACACTACACGGAGAAACATGTTTGATGAAGAATTACTATGTTCCGCAGTAATCAAGGGACAGACTTGATTTATATAGCATAATTGCTATATCTGTAGAAAATTTTAACACAGATGGTATTAAAAATTATAATATTATATAGTAAAATTGTAAGCATAAAAAATGAAACATGGTTTTGTAATATTTTAATCAAAATTAATTTAAATATTACTCAAATTTATATTAAAATTTTACTATATAATATAGCAAATTATGACCCTTTTAAATAATACTTTGTTTTCACAAATTTTATTAAAAAACATAGTAAAAATTGAGTAACTCTCTCGCGAATGTATAGATGTCGGTGGTAATACTATTGCATAGTATGCGAAAATCGCGATGGAATATTTTATGTGCTTATATCTCGAGAACGGCTTAGTCCGCGGCAAAATGGTTCACACCAAACGAAAGAACGTAAAATTTTGCATCGGAAACGATTTTTAACTCGTTTCCGATGAGTGTAAAGTTCCGAGCTAATTAATCGAAAAGAAATAAGCGTTGTGGGAGCGAGAGAGAGTTTTAGCCTAGGTAGGGAACGCGGAGGGAGAGAGCGAGAGAGAGAGAGAATAAGATGAAGCTGCTATTATGGTGTAGTGGAATATCACGTGACCTGCTGTGTTGACTTGCTTCATCGCGACATTGTTTTGTTTTACTTGAGCACATTATTCGTGTGTTGCCAGCATATACCGCGCATTCTGAGAAAATTCTTTCGTCTTATTCACATTATTGATTTATTTTAACATATTACGGACTACATATAAAGTAATTTTTCATACGTATCATATGAATCCTTTATCTAGCTCGCAGTAATATGTAAGCCTATATTCATAATAAACTAGCAAAGAAAGCTCGCTTCGCTCGCTATTTACATATTTTGATGCCGTAAAATTTATCACATTTCTACACATTTAACATGCTACATTATTGATATTTATATATGTAAACATTTTATGTAATATTATTTATACTGTACAATTACATTAGCTCGGGGTGTGTTAGTGTATGGGGTTAGGATTTTCTTTTTATAATATATTTGTTTTAAAAAATAATATTCATATATTTTCATAAAACTATTTCTACGTGCAGTATTAAACTGTATGTTACAAAAATATTTTTACATTTACGATTTTTCTTACAATAGATTATTTCATTAACTTTATTTTAGATTATGTCAACTCTTATGACCACAATACAATACTTAAATAAAAAATTTTTATATATATATTTTATATGCATATAAC
>UELU01078237.1:0-11509 GCA_900490025.1 Megastigmus dorsalis
ACATATTATTGTATATATATATATATATAAAAGACAGTCTTCATTTTTCGCTAATATAAATATTGCACTTAGTTTCTATCTATGATATCACAGCATAAGTTAACATTTTAACAGAGAGAGAGAGAGAGAGTTGGCGGGCCATCTGGGGTTGTCTGCATAGTTTTTGTCCTTCTCGAAGAGAAAACTGTGAAAATCTGGAAAACGCCTGCTTCTTATCCCCCTCTTTCCTTAGGTGTAAGCGAAAAGCGCGGTTCGAGCAATGCACTGAGTACAGATTCGAGTTGTGTAGAGTGAAGGTTCTTACTCATACACGTCAAAATGATGAGAAATATTGCAGAAGATAATTTTCGCGCGATAATTTTTCGTGTAGTGAACTTTTTGAAAAATAACAGGGCGCGCCGTAACGTGTTATCGGATCGATGTGATTCGTTATGGCGTAGAAGAGTGCGGCGCATGGAATGCGTTAAATTAAAGAGTGAACTAACAATAAGATTTGTGTTGTCGTGTTGCGAATTTCGTGAAATTGCTCGTATACATCGTTTGTTTTTTTCGAAATAACACAATGGCGATCACTACAGCAGCAGAGTTTGTGATATCGTGAAATATGCAGTACATCCACGTACTGAAGCATCTGATATGGGCATATGAAAAGAATACCGGTAAGTGTTAAAAATTAAATTTTCTTAAACTTTCTTTTTTTAAAAAAAAAATCTTAAGGGATAGCACCACTCTAACGGACGAAAAGAATCCTAGTTTTGAAAATATATTTTAGGAGCGTGGAAAAAGGAGTAGTATTACTTTTTAGAGAGTTCATTTAACACATATTGAAGTATGAAAAAAAATATTTTTTTGTTATTATTTTAATGTGATTGAATCTTTTAAACATTTTATTTCTATATAAAACCAATTAGATATTGTTTTTATAAGTCTAAAGTATTGTTTGAACCTAAAATCAATTTTTTGAAAATACTAGAGTGGTGTTATCCCTTAACTATTATTAATTTACTGTACAAGATATTTTTTCTATCGGTCTATTACGCTCTTTTCATATGAGAAAAAATGATTTATTTTTTCACAGCGGTGGAGGCTTTGCTGAACGACATCGATAGCGATAGCGACATGACGTTTTTCGAACCGAATCGCTCTAGAACCTCAACTTCTGAAGAAGAAGAAGGAGAAGAGGGAAACTACAGTTATACAGTACAAAATAGTGAAAATGCTCAAAATGGTGAGATTAATAACAGTATGCAAGCACGAGTGGACTCGTTAAGTGAAAACGGTATGGAAGCTCAGCAAGACGTTACAGCTGAGCAGGAAGAAGGAGAAAAAGAGTACGGTGATGCAGTGGAAAATAGTGAAAATGGTGAAGTTAATAGCAGTTTACATGTGCAAGGGGGTTCATCAGGTCAAAACGGTGCGCAGGCGCAACAGGTCGAAAATCAAGACCAAGACACGGATACCGAGTCGGTGGATGAAGACTACGAAAGTGAAGCTTTGATTTCATCTGATGCCGGCGAAGACGATGAAGATAGAATGATTGGCCAGGGTCGCCCTGTTGAACAGATGGGCCGATCATTGCTCATTAATTACAGAGAGCCTTTACCTGCTGTTTTTAGAGTATTGGAATTAAATGAGATCCCTTCAGAGGAGCCTGGTGCAGTTAATAGTAACAACGAGGAACATATCGAGGGGACTGATCGAACACGAGGCGAAATTCTTCGAAGCTTTTATACGACGCCAGTAAATCCGCGCGATAGAGAGTACCATCTCATAATCGATAGGACGCGGATGACGTACCGCCGCTTCGATGAAAGGAGCATATTCGATCGCAGCATTAACGAATGTAAGTACCCCCTAAATTAATTTTTTAAATTTTTTTTTATTTTTTTTTAAATATAACGCGAAAACTTTTTTTATTGTTTTTTAAAGGGATCATACGTGAAGAAAACGGGGTGGATCGGATATCGCGTCTCAATTCCAATACTCTTCAAGTTTACGCGGAGAGAGTACGGAACGTTAGTCGTGCTCGAGAACTGAGGTGGTTCCACAATTTACTGGAAGACCCAGAATCACCTCTATATAACGAGTCAAATTTGACTGATCTACTCGACAGAGCGCGCGATTGTTTAACTGGTCCTCCAGAGGATTTATTCAAATTTTTATCAACTCAATTAAAATTAAATAAATTATTGTTTTATATTTGGCATTAATTGTATTTAATGAATTGTAATAAATTGTATATTAATTGTTGCTATCTTAAAATAAATTTTCTTTTTTCTACCTATTGTAAAAAAATAGTATCACCGTCTTCATCATCGTCATTCTCATCTTTTTCGTGCCACTTCAACAACGACGAGGATGATGGGTCAAGAGATGAAAATACCCAAGATTACGCGAGCGATAATCAACCGATGCAGGTAGGCAGCGGTGGTGGTGTTGGTGACGGCGACGGCGGCGGGTGTAGCAACAACACCGACAGCGAAATACAGGTTCGTCCACCTGGTGAGCGGTTTCTTATTTTAAATGAACGAAATCACCATATTCAGAGGTTTCGTTTGAATGCCACGCGTTTAGCTTTAAGGATATTGCAGCCCACATCCGAAAGTGTTAATCCTATTTTGTGGCTAGAACTCGCAATACGCGATATCTATGAATATTTAATCTCATTAGGATCGGAAAACGATTTAATAGGCGTGTTGATAAATAGCGAGAATTTTGCTCATGGTGCAGCTGGATTATCGTTGAGGCCAATAAAAATTTTTATATAGGATGATTTATGGGCGTTAATTAGAAGCTTGACTCAAAGCAATGAAATTTTTACAATAGATGATACTTTTATTTTAGAAGTTACATTCGTAAATCTTCCTTTTGGTGGGGGCAGAATGAGAAAAATTTTAGGCGTAAATACTTTAGCACAAAAATCGATCATGTCTATAGAATGCGAAGACAACTTGTGCTTACCACGGTCCCTTGTAGTAGGCGAGATTCATATTTTTCTAAAACATAACGATACCGCCGAAGCGAAAAAATGGTGGAGCGCTATTCGCGACTGTAGACGACAACTTCAAAAACAGCGTGCTTTAGATTTAATTAAAGCCAGCGGTGTAGATATACCTGAAAGAGGATGCGGGTTTAATATAATTAAATGTTTTCAAAATTTTTACAATATTTTAGGGATAGCAATAGTAGTTATTGATAAGATGACATTTGGAAGTGGCGAGGCACCGATTTTTGAAGGTCGCGCGCGAGTTGACGCGAGTAGATCAGATTTTCTGGGCGTTATAAATATTTTATACGACCCTCTCGAACATCATTGCGATACTATTTTAAATTTGATAGGCGCTGCAAAAACCAAATTTTTCTGCTCCTACTGTAATAAGAAATATCAACACGTAGACCAGCACGAGTGTCCGAGTATATGTACGAGTTGCTTTAAAATATCGTGATTTTAGGATGTCGCGAGTGTTGTAGAAATTTTTTTAGAAGAAACTGTTTTGATAATCATAAGAAAGGCGGTACTTATAGAGCAAAAAATAAGAAAATTTGTGATATTGTTAAAATGTGTAATAAATGTCAAAAACTTATTCATTTGTACAGAGCAAAGCACGTATGTGGGTTTCAGTATTGTAAACGTTGTGGCACGAAACATTCGGTAAACGAGCTTTATTATATGCGAGTACGTAGACGAGACGATGAAAGAGGAGTATTTACGCGAGTATCAGAAGAACGAGGATATCGTTTTGGAGGGCGATAAAATTGAAAAAAATGCTGGTTTGAGAGCAGTAGCAAAACTCTGTTTAAACTCTTTCTGGAGAAAGCTTGGACAACGAAGCAATTTAAAACAAACGATAATTGTGAAGTCGCGCGAAGCTCTCTTAAAACTATTACTTTGCCAGGATAAGGAGGTTCTCAGCGTGTTACCGGTAAATGACGATATCTTGTACGTTAACTGGCAACTCCTACAGCCCAAGCGAGACTGGAACTATAAAAACACATGGAGAAACTTGGGAAACGCGTTTTGGACTGCGACACCGACTCGTGCATTTTTGTGAAACAAAACAATGATAACTCTACCGAGTACGAACCTGTATTAGGCGATCTTTTAGGGAAAATGACCGACGAACTAAGCAGTCACGCGCCGGGTACTTACATAGATAAAATAATATGTGCAGCACCAAAATTTTATGCTTTTCGTGCAATTACACCCACTGGCCAAAATATAGAATGCTGCAAACTGAAAGGGGTTACTTTAAATTTTAAGAAATCGTTAAAAATTAAGTTAACGAGTATTGAAGCGCTTGCTCTGGATGCATTTAAAAAAAAGAGAAGAGATAAATTCTGAAAATTGTAAAATTAAATTGAAGTTTGATGCTATACGACGTACGGATGTGCAATTGTAACGCGAGAAGAATTTGAAACTTGCGGCGTTGTCATGAAGAAGAGGCGATAAATCTCGGTTATACAAATATTAATTAGTTTTAACGAAAATTATGTAAATAAAAGTATGTGAATAAAGAAGAAAAAAAGTATATTGTAAAATAAATCACCCTGATTTTCTTTTTTGATAAAATGTGTTTCTTATAAATTATAGATAACAAAGAAAAAAGTCATCTGACTCCCACGGTCAGCGTTGAATCAGCTGATACGGTTATAAGCTAATGAACACGGTGTTATAAGCTGATCACCGCTGGTTTCAAGCTTATTTACGGTCCACGCGTAAATCAGCTGATCAAACCGCGTGAGACGTCCGCGCCCGCCGCCGCTGCAGTCGCGCCGCAGTGACTCAAATTTTTTCGCTTTATAAAATCTCGTCAACGTAGTCTGCTCTAGTCAGTTCAAGAAATGGACGCGCGGTGGAAACATCCGCTTACGTGTTGCGTGTGCGGTTCTACGGGATGCGGTAAAACAATATTCGTAAAGAGATTCCTCGCACACCTACCCCAGATGTGCGACGTAGACTTTGACTGTATATTGTTCTACTATGCAGAGTGGCAAGAAGGGTATCGCACTGACATCGTTAAATTAGCTGGTTCGAGGCTAGAATTTCATGAGATTGTACCGCAGCCAGGTGATTATTCGAATGACAATGAGAGCTTCTTATACTCGACGATCTCATGCGCGAATCATCGTGCGAAATAATTCTCGATTTATTCACCAAAGGTAGTCATCACCAAAACGTCAGTGTTATATTCATTAAGCAAAATATATTTCACAAGGGAAAATCACTGCGCCATATTAGTTTGAATACTAAGTACATGGTGATATTTAAAAACCCACGCGATCGCGCGCAAATGCAGCATCTCGCTCGTCAAGTCAATCCCGCGGATCACCGATTCCTTCAATAAACCTATCTCGACTCGACGAGAAACCCGCACTCCTATTTGTTTCTCGATCTGTCACAGAGCGTGCTCGACGAATTTCGCGTACGCACGTGTATTTTTCCCGATGATAATTTGCACTACGTCTACATTCCAAAATATCTCAAGCTTCGATGAAAGGAGGCTACGTTATATATAAAAATTAAGCGCCGAAACATCGAAACGTCAGTTGAACGACGACAATGTCCGAGAAAACATCGAATCAGCGGCGCGGCGATTGAAACACAACCTGTACAATACCTATTAAACACTTTATAAAGAAAAACGCCATACTTTTACTAGCACTCAGTCACAGTGGCACTGCGCAACGGAAATCTCTGATCCGGTAGTGTATATGTGAGTGCGCACTGAACGTTTTGCATGGTGTCATTGAACTCAAAGACCCTCATAAAAATGTTTAGGTAGGCATAGACACGTACTACATAAATTGACTCGTAAATCCAGCTACAGCGGCCGAGGCGGCGTAGGGTGGAAAAGGAGAAAGCGAATTTTATTACAAAACGGAGGTGGATTTTTGCCTCTTTTACTGGCACCTATCATAGGCTCGGTTATTTCGAGATTGATCGGTAGCAACTCTGCGTAACACCACTTAAATATGGAGCGTACCAGAAAAATGATCATTGTACCCGAGGAGACGTTTAATCGTACTCAAACTGCAGGAGGATCTGCATTGCCTACAGCATGCGTAACCAGCCGCGATAATCAGATGAAC
This sequence comes from Megastigmus dorsalis, assembly GCA_900490025.1. Classification (NCBI taxonomy): domain Eukaryota; kingdom Metazoa; phylum Arthropoda; class Insecta; order Hymenoptera; family Megastigmidae; genus Megastigmus; species Megastigmus dorsalis. Next base: position 6,091 of record UELU01078237.1, read on the forward strand.
ATTCGATTCAGACCTGTGGTGATAATTTATCTAGGTTGGATTGTGAAATGCATAATATTTTACACTCAAAAAAGACTTCCAATGAGCGAGAAAAATGTCTGAATTATTTGCAAGTGCTACGCAGATATCTGGTTTTCAAAGAAAACGAACGCAGCGCAGAACGCAATGCCGAGCATGAGTTGGATGAGATCGACTCTGCCTTATCGACTCTCACGGAAGAGAGTATTTTGGACAGCGTGCGGAAAACTTACGAGCGCAAAGCTAGACTTTTATTACGCCATTACTGGAAAATAGAAGCACCGGAACGGTTAAAGTGGGAGAATGCGGGAACGGTTTCGATAGACTGGAGGAAGATCGAACGGTCAAATATCATAGAATTACTGAACGATGCTGTAAAAAAGAAAAACAAGGATGATGTCGACGATGCCCCTACCGGACGAATAGAATTTGCGAAATTTATTAAAACATCGGATACACCAAGTAGTTTGATCGGAAACGCAAATGTTTTTAAAATTGCGCAGTTATTAACGAACCCCTTAAATACAGCTAAACGCCGCTTGAAGAAGACAGAATGGTCTGGACAGCCAGCAGCGGTTAGTACACCTAAACTGACGAGAAGTATGGCAGCAAAAAAGAAGTGGCTTAAAATGGACGTTTAAAAAAAAAACTAAAAATGAGTTATGAAAAACAGTACTATTATATCTCGCACGAAGCTGGGTATGCGGAAATTCCCAAGACTACTCTACAACGTGACAAATATCGATGACGTGTGGGAGTGCGATTTGATGTAGCTGACATCTTTAAAAGATTACAACGATGACTACTGCTACCTGCTCGTAGTCGTGGATGTCCTGAGTAAATACGCCTGGGTCGAACCATAACAAAACAGCTCATACCGAAGCAGCAGCGTTTGATAAGATTCTTAAGCAGGCTAATGGACGGCTACCGGTCTGTTTACAATCGGATAAAGGCAAAGAGTTTACAGGTTCTTTATTCCAAGATTTGTTGAAGAAACGCGCCATTCGATTTCGAGTTACGCAAAATCCAGATATTAACCCTTTTTTGCATATATTTTTCTATTCAGTGATTTTACTTGAAAACTCTTACTCGGGGATTTTTGGGATCGCTGATCAGAAATCTGAAGTCAGAATTTTGAAATTTTCAATTCAAGATAGCGGATTCAAGATGGCAATACCGAAATTGCGTAAAGAATTGAAAATTTCGGAATTCGGACTTCATATTCGTAATCAGCGACCTCAAAAACCCTCGAGTAGAGATTTTCAATTTGTTACACTGGTTAGATTTTTCAAAAATGAATTTTTTCGAAAAAAATGGCATTTTTTTATGTTCGTTTATTTATATAACATTATAATATACAATTATGACAAATAAACCATTTCTCTATGTTCTCTTACTGCCAATTTAGTATACGAACCAAAAAAACCTGACATTAATACGTTAACAATTGATTAAATAGCGAAAATCTGAAGTTAAGTTGGTGGTAACCCACGTTACCACCGTGTAACAAAGGGTTAAAGCAGCTGTAGTGGAAAGGTTGAATAGAACGATACGTGAACGCATGTGGCGGTATCCTTCACATATAAATACTAATCGCTATATAGACGTAGTGAATAAAATTATACATGCTTACAATCACACACTGCATAGCGGTATTAAAATGTAAAATATCGCGCATACAATGCTATACATTCAGACGAAAATCACACCTTTTGATACAGAGGATGAAAACGCTAAAGTAGCACCGATCAACAATTTTCTTTACTCAATGTTCAATCAAGTCTATGTTTTTACAATCAAAAACTCGTTTCGCCACCGAATAACGCATATCCGTACAGAGCATACATCGAATTGTTACTCAACTACTCACCGGCAACTAAGGACTCACATTTAACCGCGAGCTTATGGTACAACGATACAGATGAGGCCTTCGACGCACCTCCAAATGCTGTAGCACCGCAACCAGTCAATCTAGGCTTGGAGAAGCGACGGCACTTTTCGCTAGGCGGCAAGACATTCGATACGATTGGACATTTGCATTGCGATGTGTTTAATCAAGATAAAATGCTAATCAACGGTGTAGAAATGAGAGTTAGACTGATCAGGAGCAAAGACACATTTTGCCTGTTGGACGCATCGGACGTCGGCAAATTTAAAGTACATATCAAGGAAGCAACGCTAGCAAAAACTACAGCTAAATATCCTATTACTAGGGTAGAAGTGAAATCTTTACACTGCATGCTGGAATTTTCGGCGACACGATAGGTAACGCTAGTCTTGGACAGCTGCCGAAAAGAATAATAATAGGTTTCGTCGACAATAGAGCCTTCAACGGAAATCGAAACTTCAATTCGTACAATTTTCAGCATTTCTCGATCAACCATCTGTCGATTTACGTCGACAGTGTTGAAATACCCAATAGACCGTTACAACCACGTTTTACAGGAACTTCCGAGCTCTTCGTGGACGCTTTTCACACACTATTCTCAGGCACGGATATACATTTTCTTAACGAGGAGATCAGCATAAACAGGTGGAACTATGCAAGAGGATATTTTCTTACAGCGTTCGATTTAACACCAGATCTATCGGCACACTGAACGACGCATTGGAACCTCGTGCGTTCGGGAAGCGTGCTCATAGAGGTAGGATTTGAACACGCACTCACATCTACTATAAATTGCATAGTTTACACAAAATATGACAATGTGTTAGAGATCGATTCTACCAGACAAATTGTAACTGATTTTAACGCATAGGTTAAGAGTGGGGATGGTAAGGATATATAACTCGGTCAGTCGTCTTCATCGGGCAGTTAGTATCTCGCGTGTTTCGAATCAGTAGACACCTCCGCCAGTGCACAACCCGCAATCATGGATTACGTGATAGAGATCGAGGGACTGAGAGACGAGAGCAACAAACTTTTACCCAAAGAAGCAGCGGTCGTTTCTCTACATGGACACAGTATTGCCCATTGGATAATTACCCCACCGTGTCGTTTCGACGAATTGCCAGAGGACATCAAAACTACCAACGATTACGTCTCGACTCGTCTACTTGGAATTTCATGGTTCGACGGCGACATTTCTTTACGAAAATTGCACTATCATCTGTACAACATTGCAAGCAAAGCAAACAAGATTTACGTTCGAGGAGTAGAGAAAGCTCGATATGCCTCATCTGTAATGGGACGCTGTGAAGTAAACATAGAGGAATACACTTGCAGCAGTTTCATCGACTTGTAAAGTCAATTTACCACTGACTATCTATGTTTTTATCACAGTTGCCAAGAAAAATCAGATGTAAAGGCGTACTGTGCCCTTTTTCGAGCCTATCTAATAAAGGCATTGTTTCATTCACTCCCGAAGAATCACAACAGAGTTTACCGGAAAATAAGCACGATTTATTCTACAGTTTGCTTCAAAAACTTGTGTACAACAAAAGAAACTCTTTCGTAAGATTTCAAAGTACTTTTGAGGGTAGAGATGAAGTAGATGCAGCTAACACCGATACCGAGGACGACGAAGACAAAGACAATATAGGGCGAAAAGGACAGCAGCAGCAGTGGCATAGTGTACGAGACTGCAAACGAGAATAAGGATGAATGCCCGAGAGATAATGAGGGCTCTGGAAGGACTAAACGCAAAAAAGACCGGAGTTTACGCGGCTGATCGTATACCGAATGTATTATCGGTACCAGCGGCAGTGGTATGTAACACAGATAATAGTACTAAACCGGGAGCGCATTGGGTGGCCATCTACATCGACAAAAACAGATTGGCAATGTACTTTGACAGCTACGGACTACCACCGGTATCTAAATATCACCTCGATCGTCTTCGAAAAAATTGTAAGAACTTCAACTGGACCTCACGATAGCTTCAGAGTATCGAGTGGAGGTGCTGCGGTGAAAATATTATCATGTTTTTATATCACATGTGTAAAGGTACAAAGTTACGTAAATTCGAGCATTTATTTACAGAAGATACGAGAAAAAACGATGCGATTGTCATAAATTTTTGTAACAAAATTTTTCGTAAAATTAAGAATAAAAAATGTAAACGAGCCAGCGGTTTCGCTAAAGAGCGTTCTCTTGGATCGGAAAATTGTCATCAATCATGTATTTCTAGATTAAGATGTAATTGATATATATATATATATATATATTTTAAACAATAAAAAAAAATTGTAATTGTATTTGTAGACAGCAATAAACATTTGTTTTTATTATTAAAGCATTAATTTGACTTGAGTTTATTTCAAACCCTCGTCTCCTTATCATTCCTTCTGTTTTATAAATTTCGCGCGCGATCTTTGAATAAAACAAATTTAACGTTTTTTTTTTTTAAAAAGATAGTTTGCGAGAGATCGACAGATGTTCATTCAATTCTATCTCTTTCTACCTATGAAATTATTTCAATGTGAATGCACGATGGCTAGTTGCTTTTCGACAGATATTGGTTCATTTTCTTTCATTTCACATATAACACTGGGTACATTATTCTATTTTCCGAATTAGTCGCATCTTACGGTATACGCTAGTATACTATAAAAGCTCGCATTGTAGGCTTCAGTCTTAACCAGTCGTGCGCTCGCTACACACGTTGTGTATCTGCGATTGTGTTTTTTTTTAAATACAGTGTTTTATTATTATTTTTATAAAAAAAAAGTTTTTAATCATGGCTAATGATCTGAAGAACGAAGAAAAAACAGAATTACCTAACCTCTTTTTGTGCACCACGTACGCTCTCAACAAATCAAATAAGAAGAGAATCTGCATCGGTCTTGAATACAACAAAGGGTATTATCACGAGGTTGTTAAATTAGCTAGCTCTGGTGTTATATACAAGAATGTGATATTCGACTAAGTCAGTTGGGAGATGTTCAAGGATAATTTCGATGGAATAACTGCATATTTTCAAAATCCTTACGCTTTCTATCAAAATTTTAAAACATTAGGTAAAATATCACTACCTAATCACGATGTAAACTTTACTACATCATTCGGGACTAAATCAATCAGCATTGATGGGCGGGTAACCCCGGAGGAGATGGAGAACACTCAAGATCCAGTCGAAACAGTTTGCAAAAATATAAAATCATTGGAATATCTTCAAAGTGTCGTTATGCAATATAATACATTTTAAGGAATCCGTAATTTAACAGCCCTAGTGGATGCCAAGCTCGACTTTCTCAAAGAACAAGCGGGTTTCGTTAACACAGGCCAACAAAATTTGACAAAAGTCAAAAGCCAGAAAGCAGACCAAACATTTCCGAAGGATTTTGATGCGCTGAATCCGAATCCGAACTCAAAATTGCTCCTGTACGTCAGGTTTTCAAGATATCCTAACCTAAAAGTGCAAAAACGCGTTTTTTAGCTGTTTTTGAGGTTATGTAACGG
>UELU01078240.1:1931-18783 GCA_900490025.1 Megastigmus dorsalis
CCCCCCCCCCCCAAGTACTCCGGCCCATACCTTATAATAGCCATTATAGGTTTAAACTGCTACCAAATAATATACGCTGACGGTCACGGAGATGATAATGTCACGTCAAAGATCTGAAGCTATACATCGGAGGGGAAGATCCAGAAGAAGAAGAAGACGACGAGGAACCACTACCACTGAGGAAAGAAGAGGCGATGGGCGAAAAAGCGCCCAGTGCGCTGCATCGGAAGTAAGAGTATGTGGCCAACCTGAGATTACCAATGTTTTCTTTCTGTTTCCTTCCCACAGATGAGCATCAACCTCACGCGCTAGCAGTTGGAGGAGCTGATGGCCTCGCTGATCGGCTACCACCTAGAACCGCGCCGTCCTTCGGCTTACCTCGAGTCCCAGAGTAGGAGGTTCCACTCCTACCAAAGGAAGCTATTATGGTGCCGACCAACGAGTGAAGTGCACTTTGGAAAGCGTGCTAACCTCTGATTTTCTGCCTCCAGGCGGATGAGCTCAACAGAGCCCCTGAGTCACTGTGCTGCGAACGCGACCATGCCTTCGCTGCTTTCCAAGGTTTTTTTTCTTTTTGTTGTCCCGGCGGATTTTTTTATATACCGCTCGTTGAACTGCCTCGTCGAGAGTACTTGCGTGCCTTTTTCTTCCGATGCCGTTTTATTTTATCTAGTGCTTCATTAGCTTAGCAACAGACAGCTCGGAGAGAGTACGCGTGTTTATTACGAAGCGCGAGTGACGGCAAACGGGGGAAGAGATCTTGCGACTCTTTAGGCGTGCGTACTGCGAGATTTTGTTTTATTTTTGTGAGTGTAAATTATTACACGAATTTTGCGGGCACGGCGAATCACTATGTGACGAGGGTGGAGACGTAGGTGGCATATTATTTAAACAATTGGTTCATTTGACCATTAGCAATATTTCTCATTATAATTTAGCCCCGTTGCTCACTTTCCGTCGCCGCTCTCGCACAAACCACAAAGTCCTCTACCGCGCTCGGCTATGCTTCAGTCGGAGAGAGGACTGTCGAATTTGCGGGGCTAGGGAATAATACCAAGAGAGTAAAATTTAATACTAAGAACCGCACTGCGGCCTTTATTGAAAATCACAATACAAAATACATGGTGCTCCTGTTGGAGCCGTCGGCTGTAAGCCGTTCGCGACCGTGTGGCTGTCGCTCGCCTTTCTGCTCGCAGCAGTATCGGTCATCTTCGCATCTAATAATCTACGCGTTGATCGTTCGCGCGCAAGATATGCTCACTATATAATCAATGATTTTCGCGCCGCATGATTCTAACGCGAGAGAGAGAGAGAGAGATTTACCGGGAGAGCTTGAGCTCGCTGTCGCCGACCCCTTGGAGCCGCTTCTCGGGCAGATCCTTCCTTCCTCTGGCTGATTGACGTGGACGGTCGGATCCGTGCATCTTTCCTCGGAATTAACCATGCGGCGATTTTGGAGCTCCGGTCTTGCAGCCCGGGCTGTCGGCTGCTCGTAGCTACTCTCGACGCCGAGGCTTTCGACTCCTGAACGGCTACTCGTGTCCGGCCTCTGGAGTCCTCGTCACGGCCATGGCTTCTCGGTCCGTCGGCCTCGTGTCGGCTTCTCTCTAGCCCTTTGCGCCGCTCGCGCTTTTGCTGCTGGCCCTGCTGGTGTCCGTCGAGAGAGTGATCCTCTCTTTCGGCATTTCCGCTCTGTAACCTCTCTCTCCCCACCTATCCCGCCTTCGCGCGTGCCTCGCGCTGCTTGCTATATTGACTGCTGTATTTGTGTTTATTGCCCATAATTGAAAATTGAATTTTTTGTCTTTACCCAAGTCTGCAAGAGTGTATTTATCGCAACTTGCGAGTATATCCATTTTGAATAGTCTAATGCAATCCAGTCCGAATATTAGATTCGTAGCAATTGTCGGAATTACTAGAGCTTTAGCGTTTTTTGTGACTCCTTCGATTGTGAATGTGGCATTAATTTCGCTGATCACTTGTTCAGACTGTCCATTGGCCATTTGGGCTGTCTTTACTTGTGACTGATGTAATTGCGTTTTGGAATTGATTTTGTTCCATATTTTGCTAATCACTGTGCAGGCTGCGCCTGGATCGATCAAAGCGGTCACTATCGTGTCCATGATCTGAATTTTGATCCAATAACGTTTATATCCTGCTGCTTTGCTTATTTCTGGAATGCTCTCGCTGTCGCGTCTCTCGCTAACCGATGAGACCTTAATGGGTAGAGTCGGCGAGTCGGTCTGCTGTTCGTCGACTATTGTCCGTTTCCCGATGGTTGGGACGGCAGATTATTTTGCGTTGTTTGTTGCTGAGTTTGAACTTGAGCCTTTGAATTCATGTTCGGCTGGTTGTTCATCGGCTGTCTGTAGTGCGGTTGGTTGTTCGCGTATTGGGTATTTCTACCATGATTTTGATCTCGGAAGTCGCCTCTGCTCCTTCCAAAATTACCTCTACCGCGGCCGTTGTAGCTCTGGTGCCAGCTGCCGTTGTATTACTGGTTGTAAGCGTTTCTATTGCTGAAATCTATTGCTGCCTCTTTGCGGTAAAATATTATTTGTTAGGGTTAGGGTTTTTCGTTCAGTGCTTCTTTTACCACATGCTTTGGCCAGGAAAAGGCAATAAAAACGATGCACGAATAAATTGTCAAAATAGTCGCTCGCCGTCGGATTGCAACTCCGTGGAAAATGTTTACAGTACCCGAGCTGCACGGAGAAAATACGTTTTTTTGCCTTCTGCACTGCGCGTGATTTTCTCACCTAATGACGGCAGAGTATTTAATTAATTTCTTTTTCGACAGTAGCTTAATTTTTTTTTACTTAAGTAAAAAGTTTATTACTTGCGCCGGTTGATCTGCCGTATCATAAGACCCAGTACAAACATAATTTGCCGTCGGATCGCGACTCAGTGGAAAACTTTCTTAGTATCTAAGCCGCACGACTACAAACTCCGCGGGAAAAAGACGTTTTTTTGTGCCTTCTGTACTACGGATATTTTTCGTTTGTGTAAAGACGGCTAATGGTAAATGATCACGGCAGCTGCGCGGACAAATTGCCTTTTGCGGAAAAAAAATTTTCGTTTGGAATTAAGCCGTTTTGTTGCCTCTTCGAAAGCGATAGCATTGAATATTTTTTTTTCTGTCTCTCTCTTATGTTGCCTTGTCGGTACATGTTTTTTTTATGCACACGCTCTCTGTTTTATTCCCTAGTTGCGGTTAATTTTTGTTTTTTTCCATGCCTTCAGGGTGGTGACAAATAGCTCGACTCACGGGAACCTAAGACATCTACTCTACTCTAAATTTTTTTTTGGCGATTTAAATATTGTAGCATTCCAGCTAATTACTATAGCATAGCGCTGCATGTTTTCTAACTCGTCAAGTACATGCCTATCCTTAGATAATACTCCTGTTGAGCTAAGTACCATTAGATTGTCAGTCAACTGACGCCCCGTTACTTTGAACCGTCAAATATATACCTATCGATAGGTGGAAATCATATTCAGGTAGTACCCTGGGATTGTTAGCCAACTGATAGTTTGTTTCCATGGAACTAACGCTACCATTTACTATTTAACTAAACCCAAATTTCTTTACCTCGAAATCTCAAGAGGCAGGATAGAGTAGTGAGTGGACTTTCATCGGATCCAAGTGGTAAGAGTCTCGTTAGAGTTTTAAGGCTAATCAAGATCCAGGTTGTAGGTAAAAACGGAAATTAGTACATGCGCTTTTCGTGTGGAGAGTTGTATGCCACCCCATATCTTACAGGTAAACCATCAAGTTTTTTATCTTATATATGATATAAATATGTTTACACTTGTGCAATTGCCTTATCATTTTACGTTAGTCCATGTAATACTAGAATCAATTGACAGTAAATGAGTTAAGACGCCCGTGACATACTGAAAAAGTGCCTAATCTCGGCTAGATAGGCACGATATATATCATAATTTATATTATAATGATTTTTTGAGTGGCGAGGCCATCGGAGACTGCGAGCAGATTAAACCGCCTGCACTGCCTCAAAGCCTCTGTTCTTTGTTAAAAATTGTTCATTTTTAAATGGCAGGCTTGGCCGCAACTGAGATGTGACTGGAGGGAAACACTCTGGCTGCAATTACTTTTTTCTTTTTTCGTGCATGTTAGGCGAGTCCTGCTGTTTTTCATTTATTTTCAAAACGAAATCCCTCATGCCTCGTTTAGGCGAGGAGGTTTGTTACGTGGTGGATTTTCGTACGCTTACCGCATGAATTTATAGAAGATCCCGCTGCAACCTCCAGGATGCGCCGCGTGTCGCTCAGAACATCTGCATGTTGCAGATGCCTAAGTTACGCATTCTTATATTTTTATCTCTCTTTTTGCCTCTGTCTCCATGTCATTATTATTTTTCTCTTATAAAACTCTCTTAAAAGCACCCTTTTACATCTCAAAAAAAGCGGCTTCCAAAATATTTTCTTGCAGTTTATGCAAGAGAGCGTTATAGGCGTTCTAATGCCTCGCTCTTCTTGCCTACGAATTTTAATTCGCACATCTGCGGAAAATTCCATTGAGTATTACTTGCTGGCACATAGTAGCCCCAGTATCGAATGGGAATATTTTAAAATTTCAACATTATGGAAAATTCTACAAAAGATACTCGTAGTGCCTGTGCTTACAGCAGCAAGGGAAAAGGACATTGGAGCGAGAGAGGAGGATGTCTACACACAACGACATTCCGAGGTGGTGCCAAACTAGAGCTCACCAATCAGCGAGCGACGTGACTGCAGCGCGAAGGATAGGCGGCCCTCGACGGACTCGGCGATGCTTGCCTCGGCGACTTCTCTTCTGGCTGCAGAACGGACAACACCCTCTCCGGACTCTTCCGTACCGCGTAGTTGCGATCATCTATATCGCGTAAAAGTTCATTTCGCGAACATAGCGCCCGTGCCCTTTTGTTGGCAGCGCTCGTTCGTTTTGAATTTATACATTATTAAATTATATTTTAAATACTGCGAAGTAACTGCCTTGTTTTTCCAGGCCCGATGCCTGATTAAAATTGTTTTAATACGAGCAGGAGCTACAAAAGGGTAGGATTTGCTTACGCGGCTTTACAGTTTTTTTATTTAATTCAATTTATAATTTTGTGCCTACTTTGTGGCATTAACTCCGCGATAGAGTGCCTTCGTCCTCGCGCGTTTTTAGTTTTTCTTGTTAATTAATTTCTAGCGCACGTAACCGTACGCTCGAGATTTGACGTGGAGCAACGCAAAATTGGTGAGCCAAGCTACTCAAAAATATTGTAAGGCGTACTGCGTGCCTCTTCAAGATAAATATTTAAAATATTATGTCATGTAAATTAACTTCATAGTTGAGTCACTTAAATAAATAGGGTACCTGCGACAGGCTTGTAATATTCCGCTAGACTCACTCTTTATATTTTATTTGTTACACTGAAAATAGCATGCCTCTCAGAGGTCTTTTGTAATTATTTATTTACCTATTAAAGGACTCAAATTGTTAAGATCAACTCCAAATTATCGAGTGTGAACTTACTTATATTTATTCTTGAATATTTTTGTATGTACGTGTACGTGTCTGTCCACAACCCGAAACTCAGCTCGAACGTCTCTGACCATTTGACCTCATGACTCTGCCTATGGCTAGTCGCGCATTTAAACCCTTTGCGTTTTGCAACGTGTAAAAATTAGAAAGATTAAAATTTAAAATCAATCGAGTGGCACTGCTCGAGTTTAGAGTAATCGTATTGAATAAATCTAAGAATACAGTGCCTGGCGCCCTGATTTAAATCTGCCTGTGCAGAGAAATATCAAACCGTGCTTATAATAAATAATAAATATTTAGGCGGAAAATAAACCGTCATTTACCTCCTAATTATAAACGCGGGGAAGCTACCGAGTCGCTCCCACGCTCAGTCAAATTCCCCCGTTATAATATGTATAAAAAAGTATAATGGACAATGTAAATAAAAGAAAAAATATATAAATAAATAAATGAATAAATAAACAAACTTATAAAATAAATATACAAACATATAATAGTAATAATAAATATGCATACACAAATAAATAAATATATAAAAACATGCAAAACTTTATTATAAATAAATAAACACTTATAAACTCAATACATATATAACTAACCTAATACATATATACGCAAAAAAGTAAATAAAATCAATTCAAGACGTGGACCTCCATTTCGTCGTTGGTGCCCGCCGCGGGAGGAACCACAGGGACCGCTAGGACCGGGGGAGCCGGAGGAGGGGACGCACGAGGACAGGCACCGAAGTGCGCCAGGTATTCATTAGGAGGGAGCAACCCTGGTACCCATCGTGCCTACAAGGAAAGGTCAGTGTCGACAATGCGCTTTCGAGGATAACATTCCTCTTGGCAGGAACATCGACAACAAAGCCCTCCTCTAAGGTAATGAAGGAACAGCTGAAAGGGCAATACCGAAGCCTTGCGCTTCACCACTTACATACCTTGTGCCCATTTGAGCAGACCCAATACTCCGGGACCAGGTAGTTAAAGCATACCTGGCACAATTATATGTCAACTAGCGCAGCGCAACGTTCCCCACCAGGGCCTAGGGTAGGAGCAGCGGCCGCTATACGACGGGGGACAAGGGATGCGGTTCCGCAGGAGCCGGGTAAGGTCTCGCCGGGACAGCTCCTACGATGCGAACAAGAGCCACCGCGTAAAGAAAAAGGGGCAGGGGAAACAAAAACAAGATTTATATAAAGAAAAAATAAATATAACAAAAACTATATTAAAACGAAAGGAAATGCTACCTCCGGAGGTCCAAACCGCTCCCGCATCCATTCCACGCGCGTTCGCTCACACCTACCGCCGCGATGTCGCTGTAAAAATAAAAAGAAAAAGGGAAGTGGTTAGAGGAATCACAGTAAATGGGAAAGGCCAAGCCGCAAGTATGCTGGTCAGGGCGAGCCGCAAAAGCTGTAGATACACTGCGGGCGAAAGACCGCGCGCTCTCTCTCGCTCTCATGGCGTCATAAATCAAATTCGAATTGAATTAACAAATGAACATGCCGAAGAATACATAAATCTGACAGCAGATGAGCTGCGACAATTAGCCAACGCCCTCCGAAATAGGGAAAAATTAGTTAGGCAAAAAGAAGAGGAGCAGGACGATCTATTAAGTGAAGTTCAAAAGGCACAAACAGAGACTCTCGAAGCTGTGAAGGCAGAACAGGAGCGCAATTAACAATTAAACGAAGGATTAAACAACGAAATTAAGCTTCGCGAAATCGCAGAATTAGAAAAGAAAAATTACTACAAATTTTGGAACCAGGAGCTTCTGGGGAAGACGATGACGGACAAACGAATCCGTTACCAATTAAGGAACCTGTAACTCCCTCGACGTCCACGCGAAACGTACGAATATTGAGTGAAAGAGATAGCGTCGACGACATAACGCGTGAACGTATAGCGATACTACGACAAAACGCAACACGAGTAAGGAACCAATTCAACGATAATACGTCAACCACACGAAATGTGGACAACGACAACGAGTACGACTACTGCACGTCTCATACGTCGTATACTGGTGCGAGTCCACTATTTGTACAGAACAAATTTAACATCATTCGTAAGGGCTTGTAAACGTGCAATCCATACGATTCCGGAGACACTGAATTTACAAAACTATTGCAGAATAAGTTAAATGAGCGTGCTTATGTGGCGACAGAGCATACGACTATAAACACGCTAGACTCCTGTTATAAACAGGATCAAGTCAATTTTTGCACCTGTAGACACACTAAATAACCTTAGAGGACGTTAGGACCAGATTAAAAAATTTAACGGTGAATCAATCTTGTATTATTCAGCTCGAATTACCGAATTGAAGGAATCAATAATCGATCGAAAGAAATTCGATAACGATGGAGTGATTAACGAAAGAGAATTAAACGAAATCGAAGGGGATGTAATCGAAGGGTTTAAAGATGGACTCAGTCCAAACGTCAGGCTCCGAATGGACATCAAAACTTACAAGACAATCTATGAAGCAATCGATTAGGCATTGATTATAGAAAAGAAACTAGAAAGAGATCGCAAGAAACATGGATTCAAATACGAATCTAAACCAAGAGAAAGGCAGAAATTCTATAATGATATGAGCAATGGATTCGACCAAAATAATTTTCCTAAAACAGTAATTAACAAGGATAAGGAAACCAAAACGCCTCAACCAAATCTAAACCAAATGCAGGATAATACTTGTAGATACTGCAAGAAACCGAGACACTTTAAAGCAGATTGCAGAGCCCTAAAGTGGAAACTGGAAAACGAAGCGAAGGCTCAGAGAAACGCTATCAACACCGCACTAGTGGACGCGAGCCCGGTGTACCCAGCCATGCGTCCAGCGAGTGAGATGATGGAGAACGAAACATTTACATTATAAGGTCCGTTACCAACATTACGATCCCTACCATACGTATTGCGTGGGAAGATTTCAGATACGGTTGCCTCAATGCCATGATAGATACCGGGGCTCAGCCCAACATCATCAAACTCAAGGCACTAAAGGAGTTGATAATGATACCCTGGCAGAACCCGCCAATTTTAACAGGCATTAGCGGCAGACGCCAAGTCACTAGGAATTTGCAAACTTAATGTTTATGGAGAGATATCAGCATTCGTCGTAGTCAATTCTAAATTTCCTATCCAAAACGACGTCATTTTATGTTCCCGTTTTTTCCTTAACAGGAAAGCAGAAATGAATTTTAAAATAAGGAAGCTAACCTTCGACAATTTATCATTTTCATATCTAACCAAAAATAACCGAATTCTAATAGGCTCGCGCGACACGGTTATTGCCAAGGTGGGTATGGCCAATTCAGACATGTACAAAGAGGGTCCAATCCAAAAGAGGGCATCGATTACAAGGACAAAAGGATAATAGCAGGAGATACCGTGGCGAGAAATGAAGGAGGCTTCGTCTTGCTCCCAATTACGAATAATAACGATCACGCAGTCGATCTAGCGATCAGCAAGGTTTATATGCACCCGGGACAGGATAACGATATATCTGGGGAACAAATGACAAGAGTTGGTTCTCAACTAGATACGGAAGAGTACACGTCTACAACTGACGATGAATCGGAGCGGGATTCCAACCATCTATTAGAGAAACTCCTTCCATTTATATATGGATTGGAATACGAACCAGCTTTCTACAGATTTTATCGGTGAGATGACGAGAACCTTACCCAGCAACAGCGAAGAGAGTAACGACAGTCAAGAAAGGAGCGAAGAAGCTCAAGGGAGTGAACTAGAAATAGAAGGCTCACAAATGAACCGATCAGAGGGCGACACCCCTATCACGGACTGTAATGACAGAACATAAGCGCTTCCAGGCCAGATTTGGAATCCGAAATAAAGGAAAATTCAAACGACGAACTCGCGAACTCGATCAAGGAAACAGATTTCGCAGTTTTAAGTGATTTGAACCAAATCATACTAACCAACGACGATATTAAGTCTGTATACTTAGATAAAGTAGAAAACACGAAAACAGCGTTCACGATTGGAGGATACGTATACCATTTCGTTAAATACCCAATTGCCTACAGGAATAAAACCATTAATAACATCAATATAGAGGATAGGGCTACTCAGCTAATGACGCATATGCCTACGCAACTCTCTCTCTCTGGTAAGCATTCTCACGTGTCCTGTCTGTATCTGCTCTACAGTTTTTGAGTGATCTCACGCGCATTTTCACTCCGAAGAGTGGATTTTTTCTATTGCAGATTTCTTGGCACCTGCTGGCTATTTTTTATAACGAGCATTTTTCAGTGGGCTGGTTTATTTGAGCCAGGGTGGCCTCGAAACTTCTGCCATAAAAATTTTGAGGTTAGAAGGCATCTTGGTGACAAAATTAGTGATAAAATGCCAGCATGGTTCGAAGCCTGGGGGGGGGGGCGATCAAGTTTGACCCATTTGCAAGTTCAATTGAAACCAAGTTTGGAGAGCTGTCAACTCGGTTGGACAATTTGGAGACTGCGCAGAGTACCATGAAAAGTGAAATAACTGACACGCGTGCTAGAGTAGCGAATTTTGCCATCTCCAGCTTGCTTACAGATACGTGTGAGATTCGTATCGCCGGGATCCCGATGAGCTACTCGTCAAATCCTGCGACCGGTGTCGAAAAGGTTTTTAATATCACTAAAAATCAAAGTAATTAGAATTTTGTCCCAGCTGTTCGCACCGTACCCTCGTCGCGACCTTCTTCACACGATAGCAATAACACTTCGACGGATACAAATTCTATTGCAATTATACTTAAAATAATTTTACCTACGGTGCGTAACAATGTTATTTGTCAAGCGCATTTATTGAAAGATAAAACATCTGAGATGATCTTTGAGGAAGGTGGGAATCGGCCGATATTCATGACACCTATTTGGCCTCGTTAAATTTATGAGCTACTTCGTTCGGCATCTGAGAAATCTAAAACTCTTAATTCCTTGCGGCCTGTTGTTCGAAACCTAGTAGTTTGTCTGCGACCTGATGCTACAGCCCTCCTGATACCAATTTACTCCACGGGTGATTTAAAGAACCTTGCAGCCCGTCCTCACCGTGATTGAAGAATAGCTGCTCAGCCGAGAAATTTCAAATCGAAGGGGTATTTTTCAATTTGCCACAGCAACATAAATCCTATTTCTGCGCACTTTGACGATCTTGAATTTTTTTCTCGCAGATAAGCCCATGTATGATGCGATCGCTCTTACTGAGACCATTCTATCACCTATTGTACCCAGTGTACCCTTTACACTCCCAGGTTATAATTTATTGCGCCAGGATCGAATTGGTAAGTCCAATTTGATAATAGTCCAGAATACATGATGATTGAAATAAAGCATGATTCTATTAAAATTCTAATTGTAGTTGTTTATCGACGTCCTCATGGGAAATACCCTACGGCATTATTTCAAACCCTTTGTGACATATTACCAAAGTACTCTGATCTTATAATCACAGGTGATTTTGATTTTCCAATGCATATGAAGCACCCCGACTCTGATTTTTTCTCGAATATTCTTCTTGAACATGGTCTTGAAGTTAAGGCATCTGAACCAACTCATCATGTTTTTCATAGTGATGGCACGCAAAGTAATACCTGGCTAGATTTATTCATTGTCTCATCAACCAATCTAGCTCGTGCTTATTAAAAAATTGATGTACCTTTTGCAGCTGGACACGACTTGATTTCGCTTGAATATGATCTTCCGTCTCTTGTTCCCAAACCTAAGTCTATCTCTCTTCGAAATCTTAAAAACATACATGTTGCTGATCCTCATGATAACCTTCAGTTCAAGTTAAGTTCAGATTTCCCGGCTGAGCTCTATTCTGTAACTTCACATAATGAATCATGATCTCGACCTGGACCGTCAATCATCTCTGATATGACACGTACCCTGACAAAGAACCTTCTTGGCGTATTTGACAAGCATGCACCCTGTCGTACTATCACCCTACGCACTAATTAAAAACCATGGGTATCAAATGATATTCGTCAATTAATTACTGTTAAAAATGCGGCCTATCATAGAGTTCGTACCACGGGGAGAGCCTCGGATAAATTGCTTTTTATTAATTTACGCGCTAGTCTTAGTAATAGCATAGACACAGCTAAGAATCGGTACATCTCATCCCTATTAAATTCTACTGTTGATCCCAAAGCTCTATGGACTCAGCTTAGAAATATTGGTATAGCAGTACCCAAATCGCCATCACCACTAAATTATTTCTCATCAGATATTTTAAATAGGCATTTTGCCGCTGTTTCACGCAATTCTCTACCACTTGAATCATCCGATATCATTGATATCTCAAATCGTCCGTTGCTCAATACAATTCCAAGTCTATTTGAATTTTCACCTATTTCCGTGCAGGAAATAGATCATGCTCTTAGTAAAGCCACTAAAAATTGTACTGGTCCTGATCTTTTATCTACGCACATGCTGAAACAATCTTATCCAATACTTCGGCCTTACTTAATTGAACTTTTTAACAAATAGATAGAGCGCGGTATTTTTCCAGACACATAGAAGTCTGCTTCTGTTCTACCTCTCTCAAAGGTACACTCACCATATTCACCTTCTGATACGCGACCGATACTATATTCTATCCGAATTATCAAAGCTGTTTGATCGTGTAATTTATAATCAGTTACTAAACTATTTAGTAAAACATCAACTGCTTGATAAGAGACAGTCAGGTTTTAGGCCACGCCACTCAACCCAGACTGCTTTGCTTGGATTTACGGAAGATGTTCGGCTTGCAGTAGATGAACACATGGTTACTCCCTTAGTCCTCTTTGATTTCTCAAAAGCGTTTGACTCGGTCTCTCATTAGCTGCTTTTAGGCAAACTACGTGCACTCAACTGCTCGGATAGAGTTATAAGATGGTTTGCGAGCTACTTGTCAGGTCGTTCTGAGGCAGTTACAGGTGAGGATGGGTCACTATCTGACCCAATTCTGATTTTCGCTGGTGTTCCACAGGGTAGTGTGCTTGGCCCACTACTCTTTGCCATTTTTATAAATGATTTTCCGAATGTTCTTAAATGTACAAATTATGGTATTTATGCAGATGATACACGTATTTATTTGCACTATCGTACATCAGAGCTTGCTGAACATTTACTGAAACTCAATCCAGATGCAATGCATGTTTTCACATGGGCCCAAAGAAATCAAATCTATCTAAACCCTGACAAGACGAAACTTATTGTGTTAGGCAGTCGCCCGTGCATCTCCAGTATAGATTTTTCCGCTCTTCCTATGTTGAATATAAACGGCGTTTCTATTGGTTACTCTCATACTGTCAAAGATCTTGGTTGTCAACTGTCTAGGACTTTAAAATGGGACAAACAAATTAGCCAGATTACTAGTAAAGTTCATGGGGCACTCTACTTTTTGCGTTTTCACCGTCATGCACTCTCACGTAGTCTCAAACAGCGTTTTTTTTGAAACACTAATTTTCCCGCACTTTGACTACGCCTGTATTGTTTTCAACGACTTAACGCAAGAGGAGAACCTTAAACTACACCGACTCCTAAATACCTGTGTGCGATTTGTCCATGGTTATATTCCATGGCAAACCCCTGTTTCACCTTATCGTCTTTCGTTAGGGTGGTTAACGGTTGAGAACAGACGTCTGTTTTTATTGTCAGCACTGGCCTTCACGATTTTGTTATCAGGCGAACCTGCTTACTTACACAAGTTTTTTACTCTACGAACGGATATTTCTCAGCGATGCATTTCACCACGTTTTACTCCTGAACCGTTGATCTATCCCGAACCTCGTACTATGTTGCTGGAGAGATCCTTTTTTATTACTGCATCTAAGTTTATTAACACTACGAGAGAGCATGAGGTGCTTTTCGATCTCAATTTTCTCCATCACTTTAAGTCGTTAGTACGTTCTAAATTAACTTTTGATGACATCTCACAGTGGCGGCAGACAGTTTCACAGGACACAAATTTAGTGCTAAATCCACTTCCACATGATGTGGTTTTACATGCACTATTGAATGACTAATGATTGTAAATTGAGAGTATCTTGATAAAGAGTATACTTAACTATAATGTACAACATTGTAAGCTTACCACATCTTGACTGTATTTTTATGTTTTATTTTCTAAGAGAGTTCCTTATTTTTTGCGCACTATAAACTGTTAACCAAGTACTTATTTTTGTTTTATATTGTTTATATTAATAATTTCTATGTATTTCATATTCAAGGCTATATGGGGTTGTACCCCGTAGTATTAATAAACCATTCAATCAATCAATTAATCAACACCTAAATGAGCGAGATCTTGAGAGATTGAATACGTTTATAACATGTACTTTACACGCGTTCCATCTCAAGGGGTATAACCTAAAACCCCACAACCCCCGACCCCAATGATGTTCGCCTGCGGCGCCCGCTTCCGTTTCCGGTCATATTCTGTCATAAAACTAATCAAAAGTAACTAAAAAAAATAATATTTCTACAAGTGTGATAGGCACCTTAATAGTCCTGGAATCCACCATTACATACATACGTGTTCTGGGACAGCCTGGAATCATCCAATTTTGGTACGCTTACCAGCAACCAATTTAATAAAGCATAGAAACTTTCGACGACCAAATAATTAATTTTTATCAATACCAGATACCGCAAGCACTGTAGGAGACCGTAAATAAAGAGGTACAGAACCTGCTAGGAGCCGGAGTTATAGAGAGAAGCGACTCTAGCTGTAACAACCCGTTATCGGTAGTAAAAAGGAAGGATAGTCATAAGGGCGAAAAATTCTGACGAGTCGTAGTAGACTTCCGAAAATTGAATGACAAAATCAAACCGTATCCACATCCAATAACTCACCTTATCGAACAGCTAGGTGGTGCGAAACATTTCATTACTTTAGATATATACAGCGGTTTCCACCAAATTATGATTAGGGAACAAGACAGAAAGAAAACAGCATTCTCTACTCCCTTTGGCCATTGCCACTTTCTACATATGCCCTTCGGAATTAAAACAGCACCCAGCACATACGAAGAACTTATATTCAAACTAATTGGCAGACAACCCCTAGATACAACTAAAAAGATGGGAAAATTAGAATATATTGATGATATCATAATTTTCGCCGAAACACTAGAGGACCTGGATAAATTGTTTATTGAATTTGCACAAGACCTGGAAAAAGCCAAGGTGAAATTAAACCCGGCTAAATGTTTCTTCTACAAAGAACAAATATCCTGCCTAGGATACATAGTATCCGAAAAGGGTAACGAACCAGACCCTAAAATGGTCGATGCAGTCAAGGATTTTCCACCACCCAAGAATCCGAAGGGCATAAAGCAATTTCTAGGACTCTGCGAATACTATCGGCGATTTATTCCGAATTTCTCCGCAATCGCCAAACCATTGACCAACCTATTAAGGAAAGACGTAAAATTTGAATGAGCGGAGAGACAAAATGACGCCTTCTACGCTCTAAAAAATAACCTAATGAGCGAACCGATCCTTAAATATCCGGATTTTACTAAACCCTTCCACGTTACAACTGACGCTTCTGGATTCGCCATAGGAGGGATTTTATCGCAAAAAACAGATCGAATAGACCTACCGGTGACCTTTGCAAATAGAGTATTGAACGACGCTGAGACCAGATACAGCACAATAGAAAAGGAACTACTAGCAATGGTATTTTGTGCATCGCAATTTAAATATATATATAATACGTATATAAAAGGTCACTTACGCTGACACTTTTCAACATGCAACATGACTTATGCTGACATGGACGGACTTATGTGGACGTCAGCATAATGTCAAAATTTTTTCTGTTGTACAACAGTACTTATGTGGACTCTTCAGTATTTTAAGGGCACTTGTGCTGACACAAAAAACCATTTTTACATTTTTTGATAATTATTTCTGCACTATTAGAAGCGGGCGCCTCAGCATTGGGGGTCGGGGTTGTGGCGTTTTAGTTTATTATACAATTAGAGCAAATTTTATAAAAATGTCAGCATAAGTAGACACACACATATCTGTCCGTATCGGTTACGTACCAAAAAAGATGATTCCGGGCTGTCCCAGAACATGTATGTATGTAATGGTGGATTCCGGGACTATTAAGGTGCCTATCACAATTGTAGAAATATTATTTTTTTTAGTAACTTTTTATGTGTTTTATGACAGAATATGACCGGAAACAGAAGCGGACGCCGCAGGCGAACATCATTGGGGTCGGGGATTGTGGGGTTTTAGGTTATTATACAATTTAGATTTTATAATATATATATATTATTATTATTATTGCATATTCGGGTGGACTACGAGTTGAGCCCCGATGCCTAGGCAATTGCCCTCTGCATCCCCCATCATCCCTTAAGGTGCAAGTTACGTCATTCGACTTTCACTAGCCCCCACGGGGATAATGTAGTGCCCTGAGTTCCCCGCCCCGTCCCGGCCAGCGTGGTTTCGACCATCGACCTTCACTCAACATTAACCGGGAGAGTTTGGTTTCTTCAGGGCTGTGGACTAGGTTGAGTGGTTAAAAACACGAAAGTGTCTATCACCATCCTCACGTCTAGTTTTTGTATGAATTCATAATTATTACAGAAGTCTGTTCCCAGCTTCTCTTTCCTACGATCCGATAAGGTCGGGCATTCACATAGAATATGTGTCGCGGTCTCCTTTATCGCACCGCACCACCTGCATGTTGCATTGTCACAAAGTTTCATCTTGTGAAGGTGATTTCTCAGATGGCAGTGACCTGTGACAATTTGTGTGAGTAGTCTGGCTTCAGCTCTGCCGAGACCCCTCATCTGCTGGGACCAGTCCAGCCTGACGTTGGGCCCGATCAGAGCTTTCGCCTGCTTGCACCCTTTTGTTCTGCGCCATTCCAAGGTGTGTTGTTCGTTTACCCATCCAGAAACCACTTCCTTGAAGAAGGATTCATGGACTCCTATTGCTGGTTCTGAACCAATCAGGACTTCCCTTGCTCCAAGTTTGGCCAGTCCGTCCGCTATTTCGTTACCTTTTATTCCCGAGTGCCCTGGAACCCAGTAGAGAGTGAGTTGCACCTCTTCAGCCAGGGCATTCAGCGTCGAAATGCATTCCCACAGCAGCATGGATGACACCCTGGGGCGTCCTAGCATAGCTAGAGCCGCCTTACTGTCGGTGTGTATGCTGACACGGTCCTGCTTTTTGTCTTCTATTGCTGCTTGTGCACAGCGTAGAATTGCCATTATTTCTGCCTGTAGAATGGTGCTGTATGTCCCCAATGGCATTACAACATGCTTCCCTGGGCATCTCCGGTACAC